>CAAKHB010004116.1:63576-78906 GCA_901007665.1 Aeoliscus strigatus
GTTAAAAGCGACAGATCACAGAGGACGTATTTCTGGACGCGCTTTCATTGCTTATCCTATACTGAGTAATTACAGGCCCGGCAGCTGTAGGCCCGGCCCATATAGACGGCTGGAAGGGCAGGATACGTACGGGTCTGTGCCAGTTGTGGTGACCACGTCAAGATTCATGTGTGCAGCCATTTTTTTTTTGGTTGTTGTCCCCTTTTTTAACCCTTAAGATGTCACTGGTAGCTGCAGGGTTCCGACCTCTGTGACCCGACACGCCCTTGTCTTTTCTCTCCAGGGAGAACAAGGTCCCACAGGTCCTCCAGGACCTCCAGGAGACGACGGCCAGCGGGTGAGTGCCTCCACCTGTGTGCACCCAGTTTACTTACTGATTTATCTGGATCTCCGTTAGTCAACTATTCAGGGATTCAGGGAGGAAAAGACTCGATCGACGCAATCAACAATGAGTCGACAGCAGTAAAAACCTACTGATAACGATGTCAGGAAGAACAGATCAGCTCAGAGACGGTTTGCATCAAAAACATGTCGCTAAGCATGGACTGTATGAACACAGGACGTTGAAACAGAGCAGAGATGATCAACCCAGGGCTCTGTGCGCTCTGACTCTGAACATCGACGCTGATGTTACAGTTCAGAGCGAGTCGAGTCCGTTTTCAGCCGTAACTTTTTCTAAATCTCCGTTTGTTGTGTCCCAAAGGGAGAAGACGGCCAGGTCGGACAGAGAGGTCTCGCTGGAGAGAGCGTAAGTGATTTTATCTCACAGGACTGTCACACTGAAGCTTGTGAAGAAGAAGAAGAAGATCAGAATGTTTCCCTGCTGCTGACTCACTCTCATCTGCACCGTGACATTAATTTTCTCAATTACCCAAACACGCAGCCTCACCCTCTTCTTTTCCTGCAACGGCAACAACATTCCTGTCTGCAAGGACCATTGTAATTCAACCTTCCCAAGCCAGAATGTCGCCCAATAATAGATCCCAAAATAAAAGTGCGTGGCTCTGTCATTACCCCTTAGAAATTGTGTTCAAATGGGCCGTGGAGCCGCACGAGGAATCAGCAGAACAACGCTCTCCATTTAAATGCACTTTCATCGCTCGACATCATCCAAAGAGACGAGTAAACACGCGCCGATCATAAGTGCACGTCTCGACCGCGGCGCTGAGATATAAAACATGCTCGTTCCATATTTGAATCTGCAGTTACCGTCGTCGACCACATGAGGTCAGTATTTCACCAAGTCAGCTCAAACGCTGAATTCACACTCAGTCGGATTCTTTCTATGCACTGGACGAGTCACCACTTCATCGCAGACATTTTTGCGGTGACCGGTTCAACTATGGCAGTGGGAGCAGGAGTACCCGGAGAGACCCCACGGTTTCACAAATGAGTCGGCTGTAAGAGCCGATTGTCTGTAGCAAACAAGAAGAGTCGGCTCCCGACGGGGAGAAATAAAGAGCCGCTTGAGATCCGGAAGGCCCATGAGGACGAATCTTTGAAAAGAGCCGGACGTCCCTCAACGACCCCCACCCTGTCCCTTCTTCTTATTCTTCTGTTGTGCTTTGTCAGTTGCCTGCAAATAAAGTGAATGTTTATTTTATTTAGTCAGCATTTTTTAGTTGTCAAATGTCTGGACATACAGGGTCCCAGAGGTTTGCTCGGCCCAAGAGGATCCCCAGGTACGGCGGGACAGCGCGTACGTATCCCACCTATGTCACTATGCTCATGGTCCTCACAATAAGTGTCCGAACGCCATGAAATGTCAACGTTCTCTCTGTCGTTGGCGTCCATGTAGGGTCTCCCTGGACTCGATGGTCAAGCTGGACCCAAAGGAAACATGGTAAGGAATGTTTTGTGCGTCTTTGGAGAGCGTAGGTTCCTGTCAGGGTGAGATTCTGTCCCCCTGAGGCCGACTGCAGGTCGCCGACCTTTGACCGACCACAGAGGTCATAGTTCCAGGGGGCGTCTTATTATCGTTTTTCCCTTGAATGGCCAGAACACGATGAAAACCTCTTGACCTTTTGGGAGAAGGTGAAGCAGACGGGTTGTCGCGGGTCTTTGGAACGAGAGCGACCAACTGCGACGGCTGCATACATGTTCCGTGTCGTCACTGCGCTGAAGAAACAACCGTAGAAATGTCCTCTCATTAACCCCGACTCCTGACCAGATCGTCCTCTGTCTGAGGATCAGTCAATACAGTGTCACAGCAGCCTGAAACACTATTTGAACCATTTTAAGTTGTTGGAAGTTCTAATCAACGGAGAGGGACGAGGAGACAGAATAATGGCTGCTGCCTCTGGAGGCGGAGCCAGCAGAGGTGGGACCTTTGACCTCCGACTACATCTGTCAGTGTCGGATGAGTCAGAACCGTTCACACTGAGGTCACGTTGCACAAAGGTCACATATTTGTCAAATTTAAAGAAGGAAAATCATTTGAACTGTTTATATCAAAAAACACAAGAAGCAGCAAGTCCGTACAGTGTTTGGTCCTACATACAGGAAGTAAGTACAATACTCTAACAACACATACAGGAAGTAAGTACAATACTCTAACAACACATACAGGAAGTAAGTACAATACTCTAACAACACATACAGGAAGTAAGTACAATACTCTAACAACACATACAGGAAGTAAGTACAATATTCTAAGGATACAAACAAGAAGTACTTCCATTCCTCAGCTGGTTCATACAGTAGTGAACGGCGTTGTGGACGACCCTCCAACATGTGGAGGTTTTTGAGGCTCTGCAAACGTCTGAATGAAGACTTTTTATTTGGTGTCATAACAGCTGGAGCCGCCTCGTTCGCTGAGGTTTTTTCTTTTGCTTTGTGACTCAGTGAATCTCGGCACAGACTGGAATGTGGGTCGTATTAGTGTGGATCCGTCCCCACACGGCTCCTGCGGTTCATCGGCAGCAGATGGAGAGAGGCCGAATGAACCAAGTATAGTTTTATAGTTTTAAAAACAGCCGACGTGTCAGATGTGTTGGCACCTCTTGACTCAGACTTTGATCTGTGAAACGACAGTGGAACCGAAGGTCAAAGGTCAGCTGTGACCGAACCAGCTCCTCTGCTGTGATGTGAAGAACTTCGAAATGAAGATAAATTAACATAAGAACATTTCTGACATAAGATGAATTTACTGTAAGATTCTGCTGTGAACTGACCGCTGTACCCTAGTACCCTAGTACCCTTGTACCATACACTGTACCCTTGTACCCTACACTGTACCCTTGTACCCTACACCGTACCCTTGTACCCTACACTGTACCCTAGTACCCTAGTACCCTACACTGTACCCTTGTACCCTAGTATCCTTGTACCCTACACTGTACCCTTGTACCCTACACCGTACCCTTGTACCCTACACTGTACCCTAGTACCCTAGTACCCTTGTACCCTACACTGTACCCTAGTATTCTTGTACCCTACACCGTCTCCCTGTACCCTACATCGTCTCCCTGTACCCTACATCGTCTCCCTGTACCCTACACCGTCTCCCTGTACCCTACATCGTCTCCCTGTACCCTACACCGTCTCCCTGTACCCTACACCGTCTCCCTGTACCCTACACCGTCTCCCTGTACCCTACACCGTACCCTTGTACCCTACACCGTATCCTTGTGCCCTACACTGTACCCTATTACCCTAGTACCCTTGTACCCTACACCGTAACCCTGTACCCTACATCGTCTCCTTGTACCCTACACCGTCTCCCTGTACCCTACATCATCTCCCTGTACCCTACACCGTCTCCCTGTACCCTACATCGTCTCCCTGTACCCTACACCGTCTCCCTGTACCCTACACCGTCTCCCTGTACCCTACACCGTCTCCCTGTACCCTACACCGTCTCCCTGTACCCTACACCGTCTCCCTGTACCCTACATCGTCTCCCTGTACCCTACACCGTCTCCCTGTACCCTACACCGTCTCCCTGTACCCTTCGCCGTCAGGAGCGTTGACACGTCTGTGTCTGTTTGCGGTCAGTCGTCGGTGACGCCACAGAAAGAAGAAATGATTCATCTCAATCCTCTTCTTGTCTTTATCATCCAGGGCCCTCAAGGAGAACCGGGCCCTCCGGGGCAGCAGGGTTTGCCGGGTCCTCATGTAAGTTCATTTGTTTTTTACTCGTCATCCACCTCTTCCCTCTCTCCGTCTGAACGCTGAGTGTCTGCTGTTCTTCTTGTCCTTCACTCCTTCTCTGACTCCTCGCCGCCGCTCTCTGTCCTCTTCATCCTTCGTGCCGTATCCATTCGTGAACCGTGAGTAATACGAATCAGACAGTAACTCACAACTCTGCTTTCTTAATCAATCGTCTGCAGAAATACTTTTCCATCCTCTGTGTTCTCCCCCTCCCTACGTCCTTCATGGGGGATGATGAAAAACCTCCCCTGTCCTCTCTGAGATGAGATACTCCAGATTTAACACAGATTAACCTTGTTACATCGTCTGTTTGGTGGAAAATAGATTCAGTTTGAAGTCATTTCTAGACAAACCAGCGCAGCGGTGACTGACTGCTGCCACAGATCATTAGAGTCCTGCTGATGCTCAGAGGGACAGAGACACACTGTGATAAGAGGAACTTTTCACCGAGCAATGTTTTAAAATAGAGAACAATGTCTGAGTGTTTGGGGATTTTTTGATCATCTGTAGAAACACAATGAGTGTTCTTGTCGTCGGTATTCACCCTCTTTTTTCAATCTCAATGAGACCTCTTTTCTGTTTGTATAAAGGAAAGCAGATAAAGAAAATGTAAAAAAATAGATGTGATGAGTGTGCGGTGTTGGAGTCAACTTGGCAGTGAAACAATGAATTCCAAATGTTCACTTTCAAAAAGCAGTTTTGCAGTGAAAAAAGCAGTGAAGCCACAGTAAGCTAGTAAATCCTGAGTGATTTGTCGTGAAGGACCTTTTCTTTTTCCATGAATGAATGAATGAATGAATGAATGACAGAGGTTTGTAACAGATTCACCACTAACAGATGGATCGATCTTCTTTGTCTTTCAGGGTCTTATTGGACCTCAAGGTCCTATCGGGCCTCCTGGGGAAAAAGTGAGCATGGGGGGGGCGGGGCGGCACACACACACACACACACACAGAACATTTGTTTATGTTTTTTCTACCTGAATCTGGAGTTGAACAAAGAACGAGCAGATTCGTCGGGGTGTTCTCTCAGTTCAACTTGTTTTCATCGATAATGGAGGAATGAAGACACATGTGTCACATGTCCAGGAGGAGGAAGGAGGAGAAACTCGACGTGACACACAAGGAAGGAAAAGGGAAGTAGAAAGGAGAACAGAAGGATGAGCAAGGAAAGAGGAAAAGGGAAGGAGGAAGGACAGAGGAAATAGGAAAAATGAGGGAGAAGAAACTCACACTGAAGGAGGAGAAAGTAAGAAGGACGTTTGACCTAACCACCGGACTCTGGATGTTCTCAGGGACCTCAGGGGAAACAGGGTCTGGCCGGCCTCGGTGGCGCTGACGGTCCCCCGGTAAGTCCCGTTGTCTCTCTGTGTCTTTGGCCCGTTTCCACCGACCCGTCCTGACGTGGTTCCTGCTGTGTGACCTCACAGGGTCACCCGGGCAAAGAAGGTCCTCCGGGCGAGAAGGGAGCCGCTGTGAGTTTGAGCTTCAGATCGTCACGATCAGAAAGAAAATCAGATTGTCTGCAAACGTTGTCTTTCATCACTGACGCTTCAATGTGACCTTTTCAGGGTCCGACCGGTCCGATGGGATCCATCGGCTACCCCGGACCTCGCGGTGTGAAAGTGAGCACCATTGCTGTCTGACAGAGGAGGATTGTTGCACCGAAACCGTCTTTTTCTGACGTTTTGCTCCGTTTCCAGGGTGCCGAGGGAATCCGAGGTCTGAAAGGTGGCAAAGGAGAAAAGGTAACGTCCCTCTGGTTTGTTCTTCTCCACTCAATACGCCATCGACATGCTTTTAAATAGCTGCACTCTCCTAGTAAATGGATTCCAGAAAGTCTCCTCGTATCAGTAATTAAGTCCTCAGGATGTGTAATGGTGTGTGGAACAATAAACCAGAAGGAGTCGCCGATGTTTCCTGTTGCTACTTTCCTGCCGTACTGAGACATTCATTTCCCCAAGATGTGAGATGTTCCGTGCTGATTGTGATTTAATGTGGCAGAAAGGAGAAAGAAAAGAAAACTGCACTGAACGGTTTGAACCAGCAGATGGCAGAAATGTAACAGAGGCATGAGAGTCAGCTCGTTGCTGTTTCAGCAGATTGGCCACTAGGTGTCACCGCTGATTATTCCTGAACCAAGAGGAAACCTTCACCACAACAAACAATAAGAAGAAGAAGAAGAAAATGAGAAAAACAGCATTGACAATGTGATCGTTTCTGTCTTTTTTTCTTTTTTAAAAAATGTTGTTTTTTTAAAATTTTTTTTACTTAACTAGTGTTTTGGACTAAAATCATGTGTGTTTGTTTTTTTTTTTAAATAAATTTAAGAATTTAGTTTCCCGATATAAAGTAAAAAAATATATATTCCTCATGAATTTCTGCTTATATTTAGCATTAAATGTCATTGTAAATATCTTAAAATAACGTGATTATTAATAAAATTAAAAATAAAATAAATATTTTTAAAGGACTTCTTAACGAGGTCATGAAGAACAGAAACGCTCCAAAGAAGTGAAATCCAGCTGATGACAAAAATGATCTTATTTGACAAAAACACACACAGATTTCTCCGGATTGAAGATCTTATGTTGATTTTGCTGCTGTTTAACCACTGACATGTTTCCTCCACCTGTTTGTCTCTGATGTGTGTGTGTGGGACGGGTCCTAAAACACTTCTCCGTCATCTTCAGGGAGAAGATGGCTTCCCTGGCTTCAAAGGCGACATGGGTCTGAAAGGAGACAAGGTGAGTTGTCAGCCGGACGGGAGCGGTCACAGCGACGGTGAAGCTGAGGCGACAACGAGGTGTGTGTGTCGTTTGCCTCCAGGGGGAGGTGGGCGTCCAGGGACAGAGAGGAGAGGACGGACCTGAGGGCCCCAAAGGCAACTCGGGACCCAACGGAGAGGCTGGTGCTTTGGGACCGGCTGGAGAGAAGGTGAACTCCTGCCGTTAACTTCAGTCGACAAGTAGAAGTGAATACTGACCAGACGCAGCAGCAGGAGTCGGGTGGTTCCTCCTCCGTCCACAGCTGAACTGGAAACACTCTCCTGTCGGTTTGTGGCTGTCCACTTCAGAATTCCTTTCACCTCCTCGGGACTCCACAGCGCTTTAATTGGCCTCTGTTGCCAGAGTTCCTCCACTGACCTTTGGAGGCGTCCTGCACATTAATTCATGGCCGTGATGTGGTATTTATGCTCCGAAAGACGAGCAGCAAGGCTAGAACAAGACATCAGGAGTGATCACTTTTGCAAATGTAATGTGTTGTATTTAAATGTATAAAAGTATCATGTCACCGCTGAATGTTTCCCTTTTCACACAAATACACTCAATTTGTGTGAGCTGGTAGTCCCTAGTGGGGGATGGTGGTACTGCAGACTGTCCACCAGCATTTTCTTGTTTAAATGAAAGTGATGTCACATAAGGAGGAAATATTATGTTACATAGTTTTTTAGTTAATCCGGGACGGCGGATTAATGAATGTGACAAAGTCTTTGTTCCTTTTTTCAGGGCAAACTCGGCGTTCCTGGATTACCTGGATACCCTGGGAGACAAGGCTCCAAGGTAAGTTCTGACAGATAATGTGTAGTACCTTCAGGTCAGAGGTCAGGTGTCTGATGACACGTTTGTCAGAGGACACGTGAGGTGATTCGACGGAGGCCAGTCTGTCCAGGCCTTTCCTTCCTTCCCTCCGAAACCTGCTGACCAACGTGCTGATCTGCTGACAAACTCAAACGCAGGTCGACGCCATCGAGTGTCACCTACTGGAGTCATCACTTGTCTCTCCTCCTTAAACTCAGCCTCTTGTATTTGCATTTCTTACACTCTGGGACACTGACTGCTGCTGCTGCCGCCGTCAGCTGCTGTGACGGGTCCGATACGTCCAGAACAGTCCAGCTCCGACTGGTCACGCCAGCGGATCTGAGCTGAGCGAGGCTCTGGTGTCAGTGGGACGCGCCCAGAAAGTCATAATTAGGAGTCTGTTTTATATATTTTTTTCTGAACAGACACAGAATTCTCTAACAAGTAATACATGTGGTGAGCTGGTGACTCATCCAGGGTCTCTCTGCTGGTCGCCCACTGACAGCTGGGATTGGCTGGAAATAATAATAATAATAATAATGAGTACATTCAGCATACACTTCCACAGTTCCACATGTACACTTAACATATTTACAACTAGAAAAGAATCCTTCAACAGATTCCTGGATCCAGATGGGTCCTGGTCCATCAGCAGCAGTTACTGAACATTTCAAACAAACTGACAGGTAAACGCCGGCAAAAACAGAACCTCCTTGGTGGAGGTAATTCTGCAGAGATTGAGGGTTTATTTCTGAGGTGACTTGTTGAGTTAAATGTCAGAGGGAACAAAGCTTTTACAAAGTCTTTAGGTTTGTACCTGGATGAACCACAGTGACTGGTGACTCCCGGTGACTCTTGGTGACTCCTAATGACTCCTGATGACTCTTGGTGACTCCTAATGACTCCTGGTGACTCCTGGTGACTCCTGATGACTCCTGGTGACTCCTGGTGACTCCTGATGACTCCTGGTGACTCCTGGTGACTCCTGGTGACTCCTGGTGACTCCTGAGTCAGTTCCATCGGTGTCGACCCGCCGGCCGGTTCCTCTCTTAACACCGGTCATTCACGTCTGAGGAGCAAATCGGTGAACGCTGCAGCTTTCAGGAATGTTTTTAAATGTTGAAGGGCGACTGTGTATCTGTACACCGCTGTCACAGCCCCACTTGCACGGGCCCAATAATCTTCGTCCGTTTCCTTTGTCTTTCTCTGGCGCCACCGCGAACAACACGCCGCCCGTTTGTGTGTGCGGAGGCTTTTGATGTAAATAATGAATGTTGCTGGATGAAAGCCGTGTGGTTTCAAAGCCCAGAAGGGATTTCCTGACTCGTCTCTTCTCCATCGACCCAACAGGGCTCCAACGGTTTCCCTGGTTTCCCGGGGGCGAATGGCGAGAAAGGTGCAAGGGTGAGCTACGGACTTTACTCTCTCTCCTCTTAGAGACGTTCGCAGTCCTTTAGACACAGAGGGCGGAGTGTGTACGCAGCAAAGAACCTTTGAGATGTTGAGACGAGACAAGGAAGAAATAAGGTTAAAATAAAAATTAAAATAAGGTTAAAGACAAGATTTAAATTGATTAAAAACTCCTAAAAAACATCACATTTACAACTTAAAAATCCCTAAAGGAGAATATCTAGAAATAATCATAAGAATAAAATGGGACAAACATACCAGAGGGTCCAGTCCGGCCCCCGGGATGCTGAGAAGAGGAACAGTTCATTAATTCTAAGCATTCATAAACACGACCCTGCTCCGGTCTGAACCTGTTGCAGTATTAGCTCACATTCAGTTTGCTAGCTAGCAGCCACGGGAGGTTTAGTGAGGTTCCGTTGTTGACGTTGGATCACGTTTGGATCATGTCACCTTTAAGTTTACACTGATTCAACGGACACAGCGGACGGGTTGTTCAGGCTGTCAGGAGTCCATGTTGGAGTGTTTCCTGTCACATTTTATCACTTCAACACTCGATTATCACTTCAATTCCTGTGTTTTTCCTGTTTTCAGGGAATCGCTGGCAAGTCGGGCCCCAGAGGACAACGTGGTCCAACGGTTTGTCTTCCATCACTGATTTACTGGGCTGAAATGAAAAAAAAAGAGTTCTTCATGTGTGAGCATGTTTGTCGATAGAAGTAAAGACTGGAACTATCTCTGTTTCTCCTGATGAACGTCTGTGCTTTGGGTTCCACCCGTTTTCACACTAAATGGTGAGATGAGCCTGAATCCTATGTGACCTCTGTGTACAGGGTCCACGTGGTGGACGTGGCGCCAGAGGACCAACGGGGAAACCAGGCGCTAAGGTGAGAACCAACACAAACAATGAGTTTATTGTTTATTGATATAAATTAAAAGTATTTTGGATTTTATTTCATTGTATTAATTTCATTGAATTTCCTTTTCTGTCATTCTGTGTATGATTGTGATCCAACATTTTGCCAACAGTGCTGCATCCTCTTCTTTTCCCCCAGGGCACGTCAGGAAACGATGGTCCCCCCGGCCCCCCAGGAGAGAGGGTCAGCCTTGTTACTCTTGAACCTTGACGTTGGTAAAACAATCTAAAGTCGGCGTGAGCTGGTGCCGCTGGTTCATCGACTGGTGATCGCTAACTGATTCGTTTGGAATCAAGTTTCCGGAGCGTTCCTCTCACAGTTGAATCCAGTTACATTCTAACACGTGTGTGTTCCTGTCTGTGGCTCGTTGTCATTCGGTCCGTTGTCTCCATTCAGGGACCTCAAGGACCTCAGGGACCCGTGGGCTTCCCCGGCCCCAAGGGACCAAATGTGAGAAGCTGCCGTCAGCGCGCACACAATCTGTTTTCAATAAAGATTCTTTACTTATGAACTAACCCCCCCGACCATCCTCTGTCAGGGCCCCCCAGGTAAAGACGGACTGCCCGGTCATCCAGGACAGCGAGGAGAAACGGTGAGACCATAAATGTCATGTGTGATATTTGTCGTACACTAAAATACAAAAAACAAAAAAATCAACACAAAAAAACAAACCAATGATTTCTGCTTCTGAAACCTTCAGGGCTTCCAAGGAAAGACAGGACCTCCAGGACCTGGGGGTGTCGTGGGACCTCAGGTACACCTGCACTTTTGTTCCGTTCACGTCTCGTCTCTGTTTCGAGAGGAATGGAAGCCAATTAGAGACAAACGACAAATCATGACACAGTGAATCTGAAAATAAGATGAAGAGTGTTTCTCTGACTTGGAGTCGCCCAGACAACCACACGACAGTGTCAGTGTCCTAGCTTCGCCCAGTTTTCACTGTGCTAGCATAACTGCATACGGGTTTTCCAATGGTCAATTAGCCCTTAACACAATGTAGCATTAGCACACAGGAGAGACGGGTGCTGGGAACGGCCCCTGAACACCGATGGAGATGTTCAGTTAAACACCTGGAATCGTTTTTCTTTCAAAAAATAACCATAGTTGAGTATAATGTGTCGCCGCTGTTGCTGACAGGGTCCGACAGGTGAGACTGGACCCAGCGGAGAGCGAGGACACCCAGGTTCCCCTGGTCCACCTGGAGAGCAAGGTTTACCTGGAGCGGCTGGGAAAGAAGGTGGAAAGGTAAAGAGGCCTGAAAGAAACGTTAAAATATCATACGTCTGGGTTTTGGAGGGGGGGGTGGGCGCTGGAAAAATGACAAAACACCTGTGATTGAAGATTCTCTAATTCATGTTGGATCAAACATGGTGCTTTGTGCTCGTCCTTGGACAAACCACTGATGAACCTCGGACCTTGTGCGCCCTGCATTGTAGTTTCATTGTAGTTTCAAGTGGAGTAAAAAGCATCCAGACGAAATGAAAAGAGTAAACGCCTTTGAGCCGGAGGTCTGAATTTATCAAACACGGGATGGAAGTTATGAAAGTCGTCTGCTGCCGATTGAAGCAGCATAGACACAATTAGACCCTTTGTTTAAGATGAGTCAGCATTAAAAGAAATAGGCTTAAAAAATATAGGCAGTAAAGAGATGCTGTAAATAGATGGCATGCAGGTTTACAGGTGTAACAGAAGTTAACAGATTAAATCATAAACAACAAAAGGAACTAAAGGATATTTACATGAGAACGATCTCGACTGGTTCAGCAACGATATAATATAAAATATAAGAAAACGCTTTGTCGATGTTGACATTTAACTGTCTGAAACAGTTCAGCAATTAAACTGTCCAAATATCAATAAGCTCCCACATCGATCGACAGACCTTGTGATATCTGCAAATATGTTGATTCAAGAGATATGTTTGACATAATTGAATTATCCATGTATCTTGGGGAAATTGATTGAATTCAACTTACAAATTCATGGCATGAAAGGTCCTCCATAGATCTGTCAGGGCATCGCCAGGAGACACCACAAGTTGATAGCTCAGTATCTGCTGTTGTTTGTGAAGTCGTTTTTCTCTTCTGAGGACGTATCAGATGTCTCATTAGGTTGGATGTTGTTCTTTCTCTCCCCGCAGGGTGATCCAGGTCCCCAAGGTCCTTCTGGAAAACCAGGTCCTGCAGGCCTGAGGGGCTTCCAGGGAGTGCGAGGTCTTCCAGGAGCCATGGTAACACTCCGACCACCCACACGGCTGCTGCCTGACAAACTGACATGGGCAAACAGACGCCCGTCCTCGCTCATCCCGAGCAAACATCCTGTTCAATTCGGCTCCAAACCTCAATTATCAGGCGAAACGACCTGCTGTTAAATGTCGGCTTTGGCAGGCGAGCAGCAGAGAGGTGACACAGAAAAATAAAGAACCCGACCAGGCGCAGGGCAAACACACTTCTCATGGTGAAGTGATCAGTAATTCCAGCTGAAAGAACAGAGCAACACTGAAATCATCCCACTAATAACCTTTTTTGTCTTTCCAAAAATCTTTCTGTATCCCAGACCAAAAGTATTCATAACCATAATACCAGTGGTCGAAGTAGTATATCAATACTTTTGAAGTAAAAAGTGCTGGAAATAATGCATTGAATAATATTATATTATAATATTATTGTTATTATTATTATTACTATACTGTACTAATATACTTACTAATAATATAATAAAACTTTATTGTTAAAATGTCATACAATGCATGCAGCTTTACAACTTAAAAAGAATAAAATTAAATAGAAAAATAAATATAACATATAAAATTAAATCCAATGAATGTATGAAAGTATTTAAATAATTTTAAAAATATAAATTGAAAAAAACTTTAAAAAGATTTCAAGATCCAAAAGAAACTGCAAAGACTTAAAGTATTCATGTAAGACGCTGCCACCAGGGGGTGCTGTTAGGCGTTTAAATGCGTTTAGTTGTGTATTTGGCCGAAGAAGGAATTCAGCCTCTCTGGTTCCAGTCCCAAACATCACACACACACGAGCTGCTGACGGACTCAGACTGTGTCTGCTGGTCGTCACGGCGCACGAGAATAAATTCAAGGTGACTCAGCTGACGGGGGATCAGGTTGGGGCTTGTTTGAGGACTGCTCATGAAGGAGACACGCGCACACATACACACACACACACACACACACACACACACACACACCGGGTCCCCGACAGTGAGGACCAACCAGGCTATCTTCACGCTGCCAACTTGTCCTCACTTGGACTGATGAAAAATCAAATCCAGTTCTCACAAAGATAGCTGTACACACACACACACACACACACACACACACACACACACACCTACCTCAGGCCAGAGGAAACGAGCCGCGCACGAGCCAGGAAATGATTTGTGCCGTGGAATCTGGGGAAGCGGGAGCCTGTTGGCAGCGTCCGTGCTCGCTGGCTCTGCTGGAGCCTGTTAATTACTTACTATCATGAACGGAGGGGTTTATTGTGTCTGCTCAGCTGTGGTTTCTACATCCACGTGTAGTGATTCAGCGCCACGAGGACAAGATCCAGACACAAGATACGTACGAAGGACCTTATCTGAGCCAGTCATTCCTTCACGCTTCAATTTCACACATCCTTTAATCGCTTCCTTTCATTCATACGCTCACATGCACAATGATACACAGCAGATCGCGCTGTCATAATATTTACACCAGTAATATGATCGGAATCTAATTCAGTGTTTGTGAAAAATGTGCATCATCCATCACTGTCTGTTTTATTTTTTTTCTGAAAGATGCAATTTTCCCTCCAACCGCTCGCGTCATTCACAGAAATCACCTGTAATGTTTAATTTAATTTGTGTGTGTGTGTGGGAATGAAGTGTGAACCTGCAGCATCTCCTCTGGGTCAGGCAGATGTAAATCAGCCTCCAGTGTTCTGCTCTGAACACCTTTCCTGTCCTCTGCTTTCAGGGTCCAGCTGGCTTGAAGGGAGGAGAAGGGCCGCAGGGGCCCCAAGGACCAATCGTGAGTAGCCTGTTCCTATGGTAACCTTGTCTCGTCCATCAGAACGCTCCGTCCAGCTCCGTCCTATCGGCGCTGTCAAAGGTTTCAAAGATATTAATCAGAATCCATTGAACGTAGAGATTGTGATGGAAAATGTCAAAAAGAGAGAGTTTTTAAACAAAACAAAAAAAAAGATTAAAACAAGGATAAAAAAAATAAAAATCATTAAAAGACGACAACTGTGAATGAAATAAAAATAAGGATAAAAACAAGATCATTAAAAAAACAAACAAAACAAAACAGGTTGATTCTTAGCATGTACACACATCTCAGTGAGTATGGAGACACACCACGTGGAAACAGACAAAATGGGGACGCTGTCAGCCATCAGTCATTCAGGTTCTCCCATCAGGAGGGACTGATTGTGATTTCAGACGTTCCATGTTTTCTGTCATTTAGTCACATGACCCTCAGGAGTCGGTCCCTACTGCAGAACCGTTGTTTTTGCGTCTGGGGTGGGTGGTCTAATCATTTTGTCCATGACTATAAGTGGAACTCTCTTGAACAAATTCAGGGGTTTTGGACTCAACCTGCTTTGTGAATCAGGCAGCAGGTCACACCTGACTCCCATATGTGGTGGGGGGACGGGGGTTGGTGGTGGTGGCAGCGGGTCGATCAGGGTAATCCGTTTATTAGAGCAGCCTGTGTGTTCTCCTGACTTTGTCTCCGAGCTCCTCGTTAGTGATGAAGCCTGTGGGGGCTCCGGCGGTGAATCTGCCCAGAGAGCTGACTGACAGGCGGCTTTGAACCGTCTGACATTTCATCGGAGCCTTAAACGCAGGCTCCCGCTCCCGCTAATTAACCGCCCCCCCACATCTCCCACCCCACTCACCGGTGACACGGCAACAGCCGATTAGATGACAGCGGATATGCAGGCAGAGGGGATGAAAAGGCCTTAAGGAAAGAACTAAAAGACGGGTGTTCTGAGAACGAGTGTGTTAAATCGGCTTGAAAGCGAATCTCCAGCTCACAGACGGTTTTGACTGGAGGAGCTGGTTGAGCAAGAAGCACACGCTCAGGAGAGCTGATGTTTTCCTCCATTCGATTTCCTGCCAGAGACTGAGCTGTGTGTGTGTGTGTGTGTGTGTGTGTGTGTGTGTGTGTGTGTGTGTGTGTGTGTGTGTGTGTGTGTGTGTGTGTGTGTGTGTGTGTGTGTGTGTGTGTGTGTGTGTGAGTGAAAGACTGGGCAGTTATGTTTGACTGTGGGT
>CAAKHB010004116.1:78926-90271 GCA_901007665.1 Aeoliscus strigatus
AGATGTAACGGGGTTGAGTCATCAACACAGAGTCTGATCAGAAGAACGTGTGTGTGTGTGTGTGTGTGTGTGTGTGTGTGTGTGTGTGAGTGAGAGACTGGGCAGTTATGTTTGACTGTGGGTTTGTGTTTTGACTTTGTGCTTGTTTTGACTGTTTCTTATTGTGGTGTTTGTGTGTGTGTGTGTGGGGGGGGGGTCATTGTACTTTTATTGATTTATCTTCTAAATATGCATTTGGAACATTGGAACATTGTTTTAAAAGTATTTAATTTTGTAGTATTTGAGCGCAGCGTGACTAATGGCTCCTTTGTCCCGGTGAACAGGGTTCACCCGGAGAACGGGGTGCTGCTGGCCCTGGAGGTCCCATTGGTCTGACAGGACGCAACGGCCCCCAGGGACCCCCTGGACCTGCTGGAGAAAAGGGAGGACCTGTGAGTGTTGTTCCTTTCCTTCTAGGTCTTAGAGGACGAGACAACTGGAGCGCCTGAGTCACCGGTGTCCATGCTGTGTTTCAGGGGGAGAAAGGTCCCATGGGTCCTGCTGGCCGTGACGGCATCCAAGGTCCTGTTGGTCTTCCTGGTCCCGCTGGCCCTCAGGGTCCCCCTGGAGAGGACGGAGACAAGGTGCAGTCTACTGAATTCATTCGTGCTTCAGAAAGACAAATGTTCAAACTTTCATGGCCACACCCACTTCTCCTTTTCTTGTCTTGTCTTCTCATGTCTTGTGTCTTCATCTTGTCTTGTCTGGTCTTTGTCTTGTCTTGTCTTGTCTTGTCTTGTCTTGTCTTGTCTTGTCTTGTCTTCATCTTGTCTTGTCTTTGTCTTGTCTTATCTTTTCTTGTCTTCATTTTGTCTTGTCTTGTGTCTTTATCTTGTCTTCATCTTGTCTTGTCTTGTGTCTTTATCTTGTCTTCATCTTGTCTTGTCTTGTCTTGTCTTGTCTTGTCTTGTCTTGTCTGGTCTTTGTCTTGTCCTGTCCTTTATCTTGTCTCATCTCATCTTGTCTTCATCTTGTCTTGTCTTGTCCTGTCCTTTATCTTGTCTCATCTCATCTTGTCTTCATCTTGTCTTCATCTTGTCTTGTCTTGTCTTGTCTTGTCTTGTCTTGTCTTGTCTTGTCTTGTCTTGTCTGGTCTTTGTCTTGTCCTGTCCTTTATCTTGTCTCATCTCATCTTGTCTTCATCTTGTCTTCATCTTGTCTTTGTCTTGTCTTGTCTTTGTCTTGTCCTGTCCTTTATCTTGTCTTGTCTCATCTTGTCTTGTCTTGTCTTGTCTTGTCTGGTCTTTGTCTTGTCCTGTCCTTTATCTTGTCTCATCTCATCTTGTCTTCATCTTGTCTTGTCTTGTCTTGTCTTGTCTTGTCTTGTCTTGTCTTGTCTTGTCTTGTCTTGTCTTTGTCTTGTCCTGTCCTTTATCTTGTCTCATCTCATCTTGCCATCCACCTGTTTCAGTCAACCATATACCATCTGCCACCACACTAAAACATCCCTTGTCACGCACGTCTTATAAATTAGTTCATGACATAAAAACAGGTCATCATCTTCACTCAGTTTCTCTGAGAGAATTATCGATGACGACCAGCATCTTTTAGCTGCTACACTCACCTACTGATCTGCCATCCCGCTCACGTTTCCTCCCACGCCGGCAGACAGGAGGCCAATTAATTAATTGCAAACACTCATCCAAGGTCTTCGCAGGCCGATTCAATTAGAATCTCTGGAGAAATATTTACTGGCCGCTCGTAGTAAAGGTGACATTTAAGATATCGGCCTTGTGTAAACATTTGAAGATGCAGAGACGAGATGTGAGCGCTGATGTTTGTGTTGCACCTCAGGGAGAAGTTGGCGGACCCGGACAGAAGGGAAGCAAAGGAGACAAGGGAGAACTTGTAAGTTGTCTTTTGTCTTTTCTCCTCTGAGTGAAAGTCAAACTCAATCATCTTACCGAAACCGATACCGCTGACGTACTCATGTATTATGTTTTTACTGCTGTGTGCTTTTGTACAATTTGCATGTTTCTCATGTTCATTTCTGTGTCTGAATCTCCTTTATTTTTCAGGGACCACCAGGCCCCACCGGTCTTCAGGGCGTCATCGGAGCTCCAGGTCCAGCTGTAAGTATCTGTCGTCTGGTTACAGAAAGTCAGCAGTTCCCATCTGGAAACACTCATGCAGGACTAGTTCCCTACTTTGTTCCATAAACAGCAACATGACACCTGATATTTATTTATCATCTGAAGAACATACAACACCAACAATAACCGATTTAAACAATTACGTTCTTAGCTAGCTATCTAGCTAGTTAGCTAGTTAGCAAGCTAGCTAGCTAAGAATTAAGGTTTGAAGAAAAGGAGATGTTTTGTGTCCTAAGAAATGGACTCTACGTGGACTTAGAACATGACAAACATGTCTTGTTTTTGGCTGAAATCGGACAGTGTTCATCAGGAGCATGTTCTGATGTTTGGGAACCACAGTTTTTTTAGCACACATTTGTTCATAAACAACAAAAACATTTGAATGCTGTTTTTGTCTGTAACTAATCAGTGGGGTGTTTTGGAGACAAACAAAGGTGGAAAAGTTTGGGTACTAATCTTTTAGAGAGTTGAACACGCCCGTCAACAAGTCTGATTTTCTAAAAATGAAAAATTTCATATATATATATAACTTCAAGTCGGATGAAACTTCTGTGTCGAAGCCGTCGTTCAAATCAGCGCCGGTCGGGCCTCAAGCGGCTGTAGAATGTCTTCCACCGGCTCATTAGCGCAACAGGAAAACTTGTGTTTCGACAATCGCAGACGACCTGGGGGCAATTAAGTGCTCATCGCTTTAAATGATCAGGTTTCAACCAGCGTTGTTGAGGAACTTCAGCATCTGCGGGGGCCAGCAGCCACTGTGTAATGGATCGCTGTGAGCAGGTAGAACTCAGGATGAATAACAAATAACTGAACAGCTGGTTGTCCTGGTGAGTCAGTGCTCATGTTTATTCATACTGAGGTTCTGCTTCTGCGTGATTTGACCTC
Organism: Aeoliscus strigatus; assembly: GCA_901007665.1. Lineage (NCBI taxonomy): Eukaryota > Metazoa > Chordata > Actinopteri > Syngnathiformes > Centriscidae > Aeoliscus > Aeoliscus strigatus. The sequence goes on from CAAKHB010004116.1 coordinate 81,944, forward strand.
GTTTTTGGTTTACTTATTGCACATCCTAATGATGTGATTAGTTTCATCTCACCCACTTTGCAGCGCAGGGAAGTTGGAGGTGTTTGTAAGAAAAATGGTCCAATTTACAAGTTCACCGTTGAGATTTGAGAAAACCCTCGATGAACAAACAGTATAAAACCGTATAAACCTCACTTTGTTAAATTGATAATGGGCCTGTGAAAGAGTCCTCACACTGGAGATGTTCTTCAATTAAAGCTGCTGACAAATGTTTTTTTAGTGGTTTTTAAACCATTTGCCTGCAAAAAAAAAAACAACGTAGAAGTTGTTGCGCCCAGCCAGGAAATAGTCTGTCACATAACCCACCTCCTGAAGCCACGGCACAGACCGAGCTGCTGCAGGCTGAGCGAGGTTTACATGTTGATTAGGACCTTTAAAGTTCCTGCTGGGTGTTTTTTAACCATCTGATGAGTTGTTGATTTTGCCCCTGATTTTTTTTCCCATGGTGTTTGTGTGTGCAAAGCTGAACCAACCGACCAGCTGCTGGCTGTGAATGCAAAAAAGCAAATATTACCTCAAGGGTTTTATTCTTACTGTTGTACGACTGGACCTCTGTACAGCCCCACACGTCCTTTTCAAGTCCACTGTGTCACACACGCTTCAGTCCAAACCACCACCTCCAGCATTTCCCTCCTCATGTTTTGCATCACCTAGCCCCCCCACCCCCAAAGCTCTTTCAAGTTCTGATATGTGTTTGAACTGAAAAGTCACAGTTTGTCAGCACTTTAACCTGGTTTCCCCCCAGAGCCTTCCCTCTGGCTCTGCGTGCGTGTAGCCTGACGTCACAGATGAAGTCAGCATCTTTCCCTCAAGTAGTCTGTGTTTACGCCCCCCAGCAAAGAGAACTGCAACCTGTGCTCTCTGATGACAAAGCTCTGCTAGAATGTAGCTGCTGCTGCTGTATTCAAAAGAGGAGGTGACCTTCCATGTTTTCTTTTCACAAAATTACAACACACCTTCTTCACACAGAACGTCATGGAAGGACAACGTCTGCACAGTAGTGACATCAAAGAACCAGACTTTTTCTAGATCAGCTCAGTTTGCTCCTCTTAGCCACAACGGGCTGATTTTCACCCATTTCTACTTTGGTGTCAAACCGTCGGCGTAGCCTGACGTGCACAGAGGCAGCCATGACAGCCACGGGGCGTCAGTTGGTCTGAAACGTGGAGGGGACAGAGACACATTCAGAAGTCACTTCAAAGTACAACCATCCAAAAGGCGCTTCATGAGTGGAAAGTGATGTTTATCTCGTTGTAGTTAGTGTGGTAACAGCCGCTATCGCTGGAAGGAAACAAAGATAAACACTGGATAAAACATAATACGGCGGCGGGATTCAATGCAGAGTGACACAGGAAGTAGAAACACTCACAGCAGAGTAGGCGACGCCACTGTGCCCTGAAATGTTCCTAAGAGAGCGTTCACATTCAGGACCCGGACAAATCGCCGTGAACGACCTTCAGAGAAGAAGAATTCTTTGTTGTCACATATCTTTTACATGCAAACACACAAACACCCCCGAAGCTTGTCCTCTTCATCTGACCCATCCTGGCTACACACACGCCCGGAGAGCATGGGGGTTCCGGTGCCACTTCCATTTTGTGTCTGTCATTGGACTTGAACCGGCCACCCAACGGTCCCCAAACCAAGTCTTGACCGACCGAGCTATTATGACCAAATCGTACGGGTATCGACTCGACGTTTTCTGTGCATAAGAGGGTCGAACAAGGTAAAACCCATGTATGACTGGAGCTAATGTGGATGAACTTTGACCTCCCACAGGGCAGCGACGGTGAGGCAGGACCCAGAGGTCAGCAGGGGATGTTTGGCCAAAAGGGAGACGAAGGCTCCAGAGGATTCCCGGGTCTCCCAGGTCCCATTGGACTGCAGGTGAGCTGACATGACATCGAAACACGCGGATCAATGCAGCCTCCGCTGCTGAAAACACGTTGTGTCGCCCCCAGAAACATAACGCACATGGAACAGACAGAGCTGAACATCAGTCACCAGGGCTGGCAGCTTGCACTTGGCATTTTCCCGCCACGTTAATGTTAGTCGCGCAGCCTCCACTCCATCAACATCATTATCATGCAGCGAGCCGCTCCGCTGCAGCGCCCCCAGCCCCAAATAACAGCCTGGCTGCCACATTTGTGTAGCAGGTAATTTAATGAAGCGACAGTGTACCGCTGCTGATATGTTACAGTCCACAAATACGGCTCCTCGACCGACGCTGATGGATTCAGGGGCTTGATTTGGTTCTTTGCTGATGAATAATTCCTCCCTCTGGCTGCTCAGGCGTTCTGTGTCTTCCCATCCATGGTATTGTACCAGTGTTCAGAACATACCAGTGTTGTTTAGCATCAGCTTTACATCTGTTGAGAGAAGGCGTAATTACATCATCAGAATTCAGACGTGTTCACGACACACAACAACAGCATTTGGTTTCATCTACACGCTCAACTCTCGCGTAAAGCCGAAGCCTTTTAATACTAAATAAAAATGACGCCTTTGACGTCTTAAATAATCAAACGTTAACGCATACTTTTAATGAACCTGCCTTGAGCAATGAAAATTCAGTCCAACACAAATTATAGAAAAACTCAAAGCTTATTGTCGGTAAAAGAATTTCCATCTGCTTTACTTTTCACGATTGCATAACAAATTACAGTTAAACAGGATGGAGTCAGATGGAAATTGGTTAGCTTACTTTAAAGTTGGTTTCATACGCTGAATGAACCTGTTGAAATAAACACACAAAACTGCACACACAGCACACAACGCTCTGCCTCATTTCAGTAAAATTAATTAAAGATAAAAAAAAAAACAAGTTGAATAAATGTTTTAGAGCATCTCAAAGTCAATTAACGGAGGACCCACTGCAGATGAAATGCCATCAAAGCCCCCACTGGTCAATAGAAACAGATAATGTTGTTATTAAGTGCAATTGGCTTTTAATTGGTTATAATGCATTCCATCTCCACTCTTTTAATAATGTTTGGCTAAGCCTCTCTTCAATAGATGACAACAGGCACCGCGAGCGCAGCTCTTCAATGCAATTATCTGCAGCAGTAATGATTTCTGACTGCGGCGAGTGAAAGGCTTCGCTTTGAAAGCTTTCTGTCGTACGAGGCTGCTCTCCGCCCCGTGACGGCTGGATTCAGGTAAACAAGTGGATACGACCACACCGGAATGTCCTGTGGAAAATGCAGGAGAATAATAAGTAGCAGTGCATAACAGTGTGTGCATGTATGGTAATACACTTTGTTTTTCATCTAAAACCACGTCCAGAATGTACAATCAGTTGTATGACTGTAACCTTGTCCCCTCAAGCAGATATTATGGTTCTTCCATTTTTTCCAACTTTTATGTTTCCTGATTCTTTGTGGAGTTGTTTCATTTTTTTCATTTCATGACATAAAATGTGACTCTGTCACTCCCCTGTGCTGACTGATGACATCACTCCATACTGAACTCTGACCTCCACTCGGTAACATTAATCAGAATCATATTTGGAAAATTAGCAATCTGAATAGAATAGACTAGAATTCTGCCGAAACTTATGAAATCGATTTCGGTTTTACTTACACAAATTCCCAAATATTTCCAGGGGGCAACACTGACAACAAATCAGTCATTACATCACACGCTAATTAACTTTTAGCCTGTAGCATCAGGTGTTGTCTAGCATGGAATTTTATATTTTATTGACAAGAAAAGAATATGACATCATTTCCAGGTGAAGTTTTTTGAGTTCCAGTTTCATCAAACATAGTTAACAGTTACAATTTAAAAAGAAGTTAAAGGAAGGCTAGATTAAGTGCTTACGCAAGCTAATGCTAGCAGCCAGATGTTTGCTAGCACTATTACTGGTGCGTCCCACTTGCAGCGGACATACGAGTGGATATCTTCTTTATGGGTGAAAACTGATCCGGTCCAAACTAGTTCTTGTGCTAGTTGTTAGTGCTAACCAACACATTGCGTGGTATCCCACGTACAACCACATCGTTCACTTGACAACAAATCAAACAGTCGTGTGTGTACGAGTCATTGAAATGGAACAAAAGACATCTAGTGATCAAAACACAATTTTTACTGACGCCATCTGGAGCTGGTGGTTGAACTGAGTCTGAAGACCTTGGACCACGATGGGAACGCGCCATAGCTACAGACAGTCAACAGAAGGGTTTACTGTCCCCGTATCTGTGGTTTATTTCCTCTCCTGAGAACAAACGACGCTCCTGTGCAGTAATTTATACAGGCTGATAAGAGCAGAGCCATTAATTATGATACGTTTCCATTCTGATTGTGTGTTTACGCTCGGCGCTTCTGTTTGTGCTGATGAAAGCTCCATCACAGCGTTAGTGTTCGATGCACAGCCTGTGAGCCGTGGATGAAATATGGACTCGTCCTTCTCAGGCCTTCTCCTACGGTGTTGGTCTGTCTCCATGCAGCCGCCTCACATCACCTTCTTCCTCCTCTCACCTCCTAGGGTTTGCCGGGTCCTCCTGGTGAGAAGGGAGAGAACGGAGACGTCGGCGCCATGGTGAGTGCTGCTGCGCTCTCTCTCGTGTTGTTCTGAGGCTTCGGCAGCTGGTCCGGTTTGGCAGCTCCCCCGGGCACTTGGCAGATGTGTCTTTTGAAGTGTCTAGAAGAAGTATCGACACAAAGAATACAACACATAAATACTGCCAGTTGAGCTCTGTGAAGCCGTGCTCCTTGAATAATACAGCAGGGCATTTTATGGCAGAGTGGAATGGGACGTTTCCTCTTTGGCACAGGAACTAGCATCTGTATTATGTTTAATAATGATGTCCATCCACAGGGTCCACCTGGTCCTCCAGGTCCAAGAGGTCCTCAGGGCCCAAGCGGAGCCAGTGTAAGATGGATTGTTTTCACTGATGTTGAAATGATTGACGCCTCCGTTTTTGGCAGCAGATTGAGGATTGAGATGACTTTGAGTGGCTGACCTGCTCTTGATGCCTCACTGATTTGTCTTTAGGGAGCTCAAGGTCCTCCAGGTGGAATCGGAAGTATGGGGGGTGTCGGCGAGAAGGTCAGAAAAATGACTTTTACTGACATCAGGAATCCACAGTTGGTTTGTTCCCTTTGCATGTGACCATCTATTTATTTTCATACAAAAGGGAGAAACCGGAGAGGCTGGAAACCCAGGACCACCTGGAGAGCCCGGTGTTGCAGTAAGTTCTTCCATATGAAGCTGTAGATTGCTCTGACCTTGACTGATTTATATGTGATTAAACTGACAGTGACTCCAAGTACCATAAAACCATTGACTCTGGGAGTTAAATAACATGGTGATGAAAGTATTCAAAAACTTCAGCCTGAGACCTTTGTACTCACTCACGTACAAACTCACTGTTGAAAGCACTTTTTATGTTCACTGTCTCATTATTTTTCACATCTGACCACTGTTTTTGGTCTCATTACCGATTTAATTTACACATACAGAATCATTAGAGGCCATCTTAGGTTGTCTGCGCTCATCATCCCACTACGCCTCACGTTTTCAATCCAATTCGTCGAGATAAAATAAATCCAGAGCCACATCTAGAAAGATGTAGGTTCTGACAACAAGTGTACTGTAGGCCTTGCCAACTCCAACAAACACCACGGCACACAACTGGATCGCGCTACAACCAATCAGAACAGCAGACAAGGCCACATTATCAGAGAAATGACCCTTTGTTGTTGCTCCTCATCAGCAGCAGCCATCTTTGTTGTGTCCTCCTATTAAGCCCCGCCCACAGACTCTGTACATCAAATAGATGATACAATTGGTTCAAACTGATTGCGTTCATAGTGAATTCTCCGACGCTTCGCTCACCCAGACGAACCTGCAGACAATCCACATGTCTGGATTTCCAGGCTCCCGACGAGTCCAACACGGAGACTTGTAAACGACACGTATTCATGACGCGTGTGGAGGTTAATGACTGAATCAAAGAGTCTCTGAGGGGTCTTTTTGTGCCAACACGCTAAAGATCCCAGTTGGGCACGTCTGAGATGCTTCTCTCCCCTCAGGGTGGTCGAGGTGAGACGGGTGAGAAGGGAGAAACCGGCCCCCCTGGAGCTGCTGGACCTGCCGGGGCTCGTGGACCCGGTGGAGAGGACGGTCCAAAGGGTAACCCTGTACGTCAGCACCGCCGAGGTGATGACATGTTTCTGAGTAGAGTTCAGTCTTCTCAGTGTCTGTGTCTATCTCCACGCAGGGTCCTGTTGGCTTCCCTGGAGACCCAGGACCCCCTGGTGAGCCCGGTGCTGCTGTAAGTGCTACGTTTCTCTCTTTGTTTTGTTGTCAAATAAAATATGAGCAAAGAGCTGAAATCAACACAGGTCTTATTCCTGACTTCTCACAGTGTGTCGTTTTTCTCTGTTCAGGGACTTGATGGTTTAGCAGGTGACAAAGGAGATGACGGAGAGCCCGGTCAACCGGTGAGTTGACTTAACAGTTCACTGACACATGTACATGGAGTGCAGGCAGGTCTGTTAGCATCCAACTGATTTTTTAAAACATACCCAGCAGGTGTATCACAGGGACAACACCAACATGAAAAGTAAACAGGCTGGAACAAACAGGCAGCAGTCAGGAATCTGACAGGTGGAGGTGGGCGTCTACCAACATGGCCTTTTAAATACACTGTGGACAAATCACTCGTGTCCTTGAGCACGACGCTGAACCCCACATTGCTCCTGCTCAGTGTGTGAATGTGTGTCAGCGGCTGAGCGACGTGTGTGAATGTATTCAGTCTTTATTCTAGAGTCATATCGGTCCTCAGATAAGGAACGAAACAAAAAGAAACACCTGTGTGTTCATGTGTGTCAGCAGCTTGTACAGCGGCTTCTGGCCAACGAGTGAATGTGAGTGTGAATGTGTGTCAGCAGCTGGGCACCTTTTACGGCAGATTTTCACAGCAGGTTTAAATGTGATTGTGAATGTGATTGTTTGTCAGCGTCTTGTATAGAAGCTTGTGCCAACAAGAGTGAACGTGAGTGTGAATGTGTGTCGATGTGTGTGAGCAGCTGGGCACCCTGTTAGGCAGCTTCCGCCTATAAGTGTGAGTGTGAATATTTGTTGGCAGGTTGGATAGTATCTTCTGCCAACAACTGTGGATGTGTAGCAGATTGTGTCAACGTGTGAGTGTGAATGTGTGTGTGCTTGTGCAGCAGCCTCTGCCAACAGGTGTGAATGTGGGAGTGAACGGGTGCAAAAGGCACCACCGTCGAACCGTCTGAGCGCGGTAGCAATGTGTTGTTTACTTCAGAGGACATGGTGCCCTGTGGACCAGCGGACTTTGTGGACTTTGTCCCCTGAGGAGGGTCTTCTTCTCGTCTAGTTCAGACCACGTTAGGCTGATGGAACTCCCCAGAAAACACCAAAACGAACTGAACTTCTCAACGGGATCCCGACACATGTGTATATTCACCCGATCATCTCTGATTTTAGGGCCCTCCAGGTCCTTCAGGTGAGGCTGGAGTACCAGGACCTCCTGGCAAACGGGTGAGTACACTGTTTTCACAGCCGTTGTGTCTTTGTCAGATATCACGTGAGAAATGCGGTTGTTTTCATCAGCTCAAGTCCCAAAGTGTTCGGCCCCAGAGGTTATTCTGCCACGTTAGATCATTTTATTCTACTGGCGTGGCATTTTTACGATCCCTTCCATTTACTGTAATGATGCTTTACAGTAAACAATAAATCACAGCCGCAGTGTCACATATTACAGATCTGCTGTTTCATAGAAACCAGTTTTACTCTGCTACTTAAGCAAAGATTATTCCATCACGTTCCAGGACGGCGACGAACTGATCCTCCAGTTAAATTGACTGATGTTTCTGTTTCATGACATTAGTCATCCACGTCGACCGTATGTTTAAATTCTCTTTAAGAAACATTCCCACCACTCGTTTGGGTGTTTCGATTGTACTTTTGATGTGAGAGCATTGCACATCAGCATGATTAGCCCAAGGTTCTGTACCCAAAGGACAGTAACCAGGCGACAGAAGCGTGTCCACATCCTCCATGTTAATGGACTTTCTAATGTGATTTTTTCATGTGTCACTAAGGTAACTCTGAATCACTTTTCCAATGGCTTCTCTAAATTGAAAATGATTTTAACGGCCATTGATGCATGAGGCTGCATGACTATATAACACACACACACACACACACACACACACACACACACACACACACACACACACACACACACACACTAATGCAGCAGCCTGAGCTCGTAACCTACATGGAAGCCTGGTGGCTTTTAGTTTGGTATGTTT
>CAAKHB010004119.1:0-10081 GCA_901007665.1 Aeoliscus strigatus
AGAAAAGTAACCATCATGTGGTTGACCCAGTCATCTGTTCTTAACGGATGTGAGCGACAGAGGGAGATGTAGAGCGGCAGGGAGAGGGAGGGAGTGGGAGCTGCTTTCAGCACCACAGAGGTGGACAGCGCCACACAGGCGGCCGCTGCTGCTGCTGCAGCCAGCGACAGTCGGCTCAGCCGCACAGACTGTGAGAGACATAGCAGACGACATAAACAGACGCAGTCTCAGTCTTTTCCTTCACAGAATACAGCGTTCAGATTATATGAGTGGTCAAAAAATATCCCAATGATATTTAGCTGCTGACACATACACAGCGTATTAAAAATAAAACTTTAAATAAAACAGAGTTTTACAAAGTTTAAGTAAAACAAGTAACTCAGTAAGAATATAATGTTAAAGAATGAACTGCTCCATTGTCATATTACAGTTTTGGTACATCTTTATGAATTTTCAGATATAGTAGATCCGACAATTCATGTGCTAGTGAATCTTTAGATAGTTGTAGTTATATTAGAAGGAAGCGTTACGCTTTCAAAATATGACTTATTGTTGCATTTATCCACTTTTAATACCATCAAAACTTACAGTCCAGAGTCACTCAATTACACACCAGGCATAGGGGATGGGAGGGGAGGGCAGGGTGGTATCCCCCCGCCACCCCACCCCTACCCCTACCCCAACACACAGGGCAAACACCCACACTCACCACCTCAATACAGAAAGAGTCCTGTGGACCTGTGGATTAAATCCATCTTGTTAAAATAGCAGTAACAAAATGAGGTATTAAAAATATATTTGGTCTTTGTTATTGCTCCTGTAAAAGAGAAATTTAACACTATGTTGTCCAAAGACCCCTAAATGCTCCAAGATGAATCAACATTTTCCACATTTTTATTTGATTTTCCGAGGGGCCTGGGTTGTAGTGCACACATCCCTTAACCTGTCATCTTCATGCAAGGACTTTTTTTTTATTGTGATGGAGGAGGCAAAACATTTGCTGTATTTATATACACTCAAATGTTCACACATACTTGTGGTTTCACTAATGTCCTTGCTTGTGTATTACTGCACTTTACTTTATATATTTACATATGTTAAGTGACTGTAGTGTAATTTGGAACACATCTTGATCAACTAGTTGTGATGTCACGGCATCAGAGTTACTTTAACAGTTGGTCCTTCCTGTTAATGCTTCTCTTAAACCTAGTAAGCCTGTTAGGAGGGAGAGATTTTATTTTCATTTACTTAAGTCTTTTTGTCTTGTCCTTGGCAAAAAAAGGTCAATATAATTCTCAGAACTGACAATATTTCACTAATATTTCATTTAGTCTTTAGAATTACCAGTGATACAGATATAAGCTTTGGCTCTCGTAACTGAAATGACTTGTGATGAAAAGTGTAACATACCAGTCAGTTTGTACATCATTATACTATGACCATCAAATCACTCGTGTGATACAGTTTGTGCTGTTGCCGATACTAATTGTGTTCATGAATGCCTGAGCAAAGCAACAATCAGTGGTGACAGATGTTTTGTGTGGTATATGAACAGATATGCTGACTAAAGTGGAACATTGGGTTATTTGCTTGAACCAGAAATGATAAATAATGTTTGAATGCTTTAAAACAATGAAACTCTGTAGTTTGTAATCTAAGGCACAATGCCCAGCTGTCAGTGCACCAGTAGTCATAGCTCATGTGAATGTTTGTCCCATCGTGTGTGTGTTAGATGACATTGATGTGGGAGATATAGACAAAATTATTTCTTACCTTATTTGGTGAGCCAAGATTTGGATAGGAGTCAGGGAGAAACAAGAAGAACATCAAGCACCAGGGGTAATCATGAAAGAGAGAAAAAGAAGAAAGACCGGATACTGATCAGATGAGTGGTCAGAGCACTGAGTCTGGTTTTAGGCAGAAGACCAACCAGCATACTTACCATCTGCTCACAGCAAAGACTGTTAGTGTGATCGTTTATAGAGTTTGACATTAAGAATAAGATGTTTCTCATGATTGTGTTGTACTCTGTCCACTGTGTGTGCACATAAACAAAACAGTACAAACATGTATGTTGTTGTGTATTTGTGTCATTCATCAGCACACACTATAATAAGATGCACACAATCATGTGACAGTCATGTGGTAGTAACCAGAGCACATTCAATAGAAATGTCTTATACCAATGATATACCAGCAGCAGTCAGACGTTCGAACAATACCACATGACATTCACTGTGCGATTATCAATAACAGAATAACTACAATCCAGGTCAGATGGTATTGAGTGTTCAACTAAATCAGACAATGATTAAAATCTAGTGTGTGTGACTTATGTGACTTATGTGTGTGCTTATAAGAGGGCCGCTAATTATGAAAAACAAAATAAAATGCCAACAGCTAGTACAAAATAAATTGACAGACAGAGGCAGCAGGTCCACCTCAGCACACTGATAATAATGATATTAAAAGTGTGACGTCTTATACATCATTTTAACAACATCCATGGGACTGAGGTCTTTGGAAATACTGTACTGGTAAAAAAAACAACAGATACGACAACCACTAAACAGAATAATACACAATTTACACAAATAAACTAAACTGAAGATTGTTTTAAGCATAATGTATGAAACAGCAAACAACTGCACTGCTGCACAAAGCCACTTCCTTTAAAGCAACAGCAGGGGGCCTCCGGGCGATGCCCGGAAAAAAAATCATGCCTTATTAATGAGACACAGTGACCCTGCTCATATGTCAGTGAATGTTTGTGTAGGAGCAGATTCAAAACAAAGGAGGCTGCAGTACATTGTTTTTGATGTCTTATAATCCCAAAGATAAAAGTATTTTTTTTTCGTTTTTTTAATAATATTTGCATGTGGACTTTTGATCATAATTGGATCAGGATTTTGCAACAGTTCATACTGAAAAGGCTCAACCTGGTAAACAAACAAACAAACAAACAAACAAACCAGAGGGGTGTTGTGACTTGTGTAGAACTCCTAGATTATCACATCACATAGTATTACATTTAATGATAAGCAACACAAACAGGGCAAAATCAACCAGAACAAATAAAACACGCAGCCATGATAACCCCCCTTTCCTCCCTTCTCTCCATCATCAGTCAATCCAGGTCTCAGTATGCTGCACCTCTTTGTCCAAAATAGGGGTGTCTCCTGTCCTCTAAAGTGAGGGAGCCATTAAAAAAACAGGAGCTGCCTATGCTGCTGACCCCTGTGAAAATGGTACATTCCTGCCAGTGAGTCAGCTTGTTGCTATGGCAACACATCCAACCTCCTGCTTGCATCCCACCCTGTTTCTTCTTAGCTGGCAATGGTGGCAAAGGAAATGAGATACATAAATAGTCCAGAAGATACAGAGAGATAGACAAAGGGAATATGAATATCACTTAACTAGTTGTACATTACTAGTATGTCATTCAAAATAAAAGCCCAAATTGTAAACATTGTGAATTGGGACATTTCCTCATGCCCTGAACATGTTGATCTACACGTAAATGAAATGACACCATGTGGTGTGTTAAATGGCTTTTTATAGACAGAACCAAATGTCCTACATAGAGCAATCTCCCTTTCTCTCCTTCTCTCTCTTTCTCTCTGCAGCAGAGTGGTGCAGCTGGAGAGGGGGAGGGGAGTGATGCAGAAAATGAGATGAGCAAAAAAGAAGACTGGAAACCAGAGAATGACTCCTGCACAAGAGCCATGAAATCTTGCTAAATTTGACACAATTAAGCCAAAAATATTAAATGACAAATAGTGATTGTGATACTGCAACATATGGACACATGTGGATTATATGGTTTTATAGAAGTCATGTGATCTAACAATAATGAAATATCAAATATATTGTATAATGAGGTATATCCGTATTTCTTAAATTATATCAAACATATTGAGGAACACGACAAGCTCACACACAACATGGTCAGACATTAACAAGAGAAAGATGAGATGTGAATATATTTCAGGAGCGTCTATGTGAATGCTTCTCTGGTACTTTTTGTGTTTGACTCAACCTTGCCACTGCCCCATATTACACTGTTGTAGGTAATCCCTTGTGTAATCCTTAGAGAAACTCACAGTGCCAAACTCCACACTTCCAACACTGAGATGTCAACACAGTCATGCTCATAAGAAAATACATCTATATCTGCCTTCATGTAAACAGAAGTACAGCCAACTGTAACATGTAATATTTCTTCCTGCCAAATGCACCTGAGGAAGAACTAAATTTATGTTTCAGGATGTAAATGTACCACATGTACATATACTAAACACACGCTGTGCAAAGGACAGTTGGTCCTGCAATTGTGTATTGCCATCCTCCTTTGTGTATCATGCTCAGTGCATCATTATATTCATGTTTGCTCTGTGGAAAATACGTCACATTCAAAGGAATTTAATATTTGAAATACATGTCAAATCAAATCAGCAACAATAAACTGCAATACAAACCACAACAGTGCAACACAATGCTCACTATGTTGTTGAACCCACTGGCCCGAGCACACACAAACATGCACACAGCTGTTCACCAGACAACATGGCAAGGAAAGAAAGAAAGACAGAGCTTGGGTCTGTGGGAACCAAAATCTACTGCAAATGATTATAGTTTTGAGGTCAGCAAGAACAGCAAACTGATGATTGTGTTTGCGTTGGATCCAAAATGTCTAATGAATGCTTGATGAGAAAAAATATATATATTTACTATGCATGTGTAGACGAGGCAGAACCATTGAACTTTCGAAGAAGCTTCTGCGACCTTTGACCTCTAGACAATGTCACCAAAAGAATGATGCTCAGTAAAAGCCTCCATTTATGACAAATTTAAGAAAATGTGTTGAAAATCAGACACAGCTGTAGACTGAAAATGTTGATGGCCTGCTTCCAGATGATGACAGGGTGAATTGTGACTTTGAAGATCCTGCAGGCTCTACAAAACAGCCATGGCAAACTGACAACACAACTTGATCACATACATCTTCTGACGCTAAAACGTTTGTGGTTTAGTCTGGAACGCTGATCTCAAGTCCCCCCAAATGGATCCTCCATCTACTTGTACACCATCTAATTAGTTAGCACATGCACATCAAGCTGCATGTTCAGAGCTATGGTAAATGAGGCACATGTCTAGATTTTCCACAAACACAACTATGGGAACATGTGTTTCTCTATAGATCTGTTGTCAGCAGTCAGTGGATGTGATGCAGGTTAATACATACACATATAATGTGACCCTAAAACAAGAAAACCAAAACACCCTCAGTCCACTTTACATACATTATATATCCAGCTGCATATCGGAAACCTTTGCGTTGATTCATAACATCCTGTTTAACATGTTTTTTACATCATCTGGTCAGACATCGCCACCTCCCTCTTCCTTTCTTATGTTCTGTTTGTATTAAGTGTAGAACAGATCACTTAGTTCTTTCACCTCACAAAGCTGAAAGCACTGGCAGGATAAAATCACTGTTTGACATGAAAGATTAAAGAACGTATGTCAGCAGACAAAGAGAGCTGCAGATCAAAATGGCTGCCTTGTATCACAAACACCACGGCTGCACAGGGATGGTGGGAGACTGTGCCGTTTACCACGTGCTTCCTCCCCTCCCCCACTGCCTCTGCCCTCCTCTCCATCAGACTGCTTCTCTCCTTCGTTGCTAATCTCTCTCAGCTCTGCCAGTGACAGTTCCCTCTTCCACTCGACCGCCATCTCAGTCCTTTTAATCAATGTTATTGTGATGCTCTTTGCAATCCTAAGACAATAACAATTAGTACCCTCGTCATAGTTTGCTTGCATCTATTTCTGTACCATTTGCCCTGCATGCAGCCCTAAGCCCATTGCAGCACCACGTCATGAAGGGAACTAGGTCACTGACAAAAAGTAGTACACTGCATGCCTGTATATCTCTACGTCTGTTTCTAAGTGTAGCAATGCTTTCGCTGAAGCTCCGTTTTACTGCAGTGCATGTATTGCTCCACCATACACTGTATTTATGCAATCGTATCTATAAAAAGAGCCTAGATACTAGTTGCTCTTGTTGTTACATAAAGTGCATGCTGGTTGTACCATACAAGTATATGCGAACCTATGCAATGCACAACTTGAATGATATGAAATGGAGACATGAAATCCAATGGAATGTGTGTGTGAGGATGTGTACTGAGTGCAGCAAATATATTGATTTTCACAATTGGTCATTTCAAGCTGCTGGATATGAACTCTTGGTGGTGTCAGTAAAAGTTTCATAGATCTACTGGACAGTCAAAATGAAAATGCATGTATGCCTGAGACATTTAATACCTGACGGGTCACGTTTGTTCTTGTTTGTTGTTCTTATAGTACAAGATGTAATCCATGATGAGCAGTGAACAGAAACTATAATATACAATAGCTTTATTAATCAGGACACACTGATAATAAGAAAGAGAACAAATGTCTACAAGGGAAATGGAAAAAGGCAGGTCTCACCTCTGTGAGCATGTTCTCTGACTCATGTCTCGGCACTGTCCTGGTGTGGTCAACACTCAGAGTGTTCTGACTGAAATGCCGGGGACATTTCATATCACTTTTCCGGGAGTCATTCGTTCCATACACCTCATAATTGAAAGCCTGTTTTAACGTACCGGTACCTCCTACATCTGCGTAAAGAGGCGGGTAATACGGAATAACGGGAAGATTTCCACTGGACTTGAGAAACAGGCGCTCCCGTCTCCACCTGTAGATCTTCACTGATATAATCACCACTACACAGGTGATGAAGAGGAAGGAGACTACAGCCAAAGCCAGCACTAAGTAAAAAGTCAGGTTGTCATTGTACTCCTTGTCCTGGGTAAAGTCCGCCAGCTCCGACAGCACTTCCGGGAAGCTGTCGGCCACCATCACGTTCACAATGACCGTAGCTGAACGAGTGGGCTGTCCGTTGTCCTCCACTACAACAGTCAGCTTCTGTTTCACAGGATCTTTGTCAGTCACCTGGCGGATGGTTCTGATTTCTCCGTTTTGTGAGCCCACTTCAAACAGCGCCCTGTCTGTGGCTTTCTGCAGTTTGTAGGAGAGCCAGGCGTTCTGTCCAGAGTCCACATCGACAGCCACCACTTTAGTCACCAGATAGCCCACATCTGATGAACGAGGAACCATTTCACCCACCAGAGAGCCAGTGGTCTGGACCGGGTACAGAACCTGAGGGGGGTTGTCGTTCTGGTCCTGGACCCTGACTGTCACAGTCACATTGCTGCTGAGAGGAGGGGAACCTCCGTCCTGGGCTTTGACTACAAGCTGGAGTTCTTTAATTTGCTCATAATCAAATGAGCGCACTGCATGAATCACTCCGCTTTCTGCATTTACAGAAACATAGTCCGACACATGAGATCCACCTACGTCGTCAATATCCAGAATATAAGATATGCGGGCGTTTTGGTTGTCATCTAAATCTTTTGCCATCACGGTGAGGAGTGAAACACCTGGTGAGTTATTCTCAGTGACAAACGCATTGTAAACACCTTGTGAGAACACTGGAGCATTGTCGTTCACATCAGACACCTTTAAAATAAAATTTCTCTTCGATGACAGAGGAGGTACCCCTGAATCTGTAACAACTAAAGTAATATTATATTCTGAAAAACGTTCACGATCTAAATCAGCATCTGTCACTAATGTATAATAATTTCTCAAATTTGACTTAATCCTGAAAGGTGTTTTTTGCTCTATCCTACAAGTCACGTGTCCATTATCCCCAGCATCAACATCTTTGACATTTATGATGCCAATAGTTGTACCAGGAGGGGAGTCCTCTGACACAGGACTCGTGAATGACATCACATTTATGACAGGAGGATTATCATTCACATCAATCACATCAACTATGACATTACTGGAATCTGTTAAAGCTCCTTGGTCTGTCGCTTCAATGCGGATTTCGTATTTGTTATTTTTTTCAAAATCGACCTCTCCAGAAAGAAATATCACACCCGTTGTTTTATTAATGATGAATATGCTGTCAATATCGCCTTGCATTCTGGAAATAGAATAGTAAATCAAACCGTTTGCGCCACTATCTGCATCAGTGGCGTTCACAGTGGTGATGTAGGTGCCTCGTGCGGAATTTTCCACTACAGTCGCCTTGTACACTGATTGGTTAAAGACAGGAGAATTGTCATTTACATCTAATACAGTGATATCTATATTTACTGTACCATATTTCTGTGGTGTTCCACCGTCCACTGCTATCAACTTTAGGGACAAATATGGATTCTGCTCTCTATCCAGAGGTTTCTCAAGCACCATCTCTGCATATTTCCTTCCGTCAGTATGCGGGTGCATTTTCAAAACGAAATTCTCATTTGGGGATAAATTGTAGCTCTGCAGTCCGTTGACTCCCACGTCGGGATCGTTGGCGGTGGGTAAAACAAAACGTGCCCCCGGTAAAGCTGATTCTCCGATCGTCAGTTTCATCTCATGCTGATGAAACGAAGGCGAATTATCATTAATGTCCAAAACTTCCACCGTAACGTGATGTAGTTCCATGGGGTTTTCTAAAATCAGATCAAAGCTGAAGCTGCACGGCGTTCTGTCTCCACAAAGCTGCTCTCGGTCGATCCTCTCGTTCACGATTAAGATCCCTTTGTCTGCCTTCAGCTCGGTGTACTGGACGTTTTCTCCGCTCACAAGACGGGCCCGGCCAGAGCGCAGCCGCTGTATGTTTATGCCAAGGTCCGATGCGACGTTCCCTATTAGGGATCCCTTCTTCATCTCCTCCGGGACTGAATAACGAATCTGACCGCTGGCAGTATGACTGAGAAACAGGATAAAGAAGATGCTTTGCCGCGTCATTCCGTGGAACAAACGCCATCTTAGAGTCCGACAAGAATATTTTCCGAAAGCCATTTTATGTAAATACAAATTTGAAATAATACAAACACACTCCGTAGCACGATTATATGAGGGAAAATACGTCCGGAAGAGAAAAACGGTTTGTAGTCCCAAGCTGATTTATCCCTCCTTTTAGCCAGCGTTTCTGTGCTACCGTCAACAACGACCAGTGCAAAGCATATCAGCTCTCTACAGTGAAGACAGACACCGCCTAGGACACAGAATGGTGTTGACTAGACCAACAGCGTCCCTTAGAGTGCGATCAGAGAACAACTGATTTTAACGTACAACTGAGCTAAACTGCAACAGCAGATGCATTTTGAAAACACCTAATGTAGAATGTTTACAATGCATCAAACCATATGGTAACACAATCTGCCACAATCAGAAAATTATAATAAAACACCCAAAACCACATAGATGATTGATTATAGACAACATAGACGACTTAATTTATTCTGCAGATATTTATCAAGATAGCTGCCCAAAATAATCTAATTTAAAAAAAATTAAAAATCTGACACTTTATTTCAACACACTAAAATAAACTCTATATACATACATAAAATGCAAATATTCTGAACAAAAAATAAAAGTATAAATATATCAATGTTTTGAAACATGACCAATGAAGTACAAGTTAAAAGATAAATACTCGTTTGAAATCAAATACTTAAAGCAGGGGAGCTGTTCATTGTGCTGAAAGAGACAACGTGCAACGTGGGAATAGATAGAGAATTTAAACACAACGGCGAAAGAAAGTAAACCCTACTCACCTCTAGAGGAGAGTCAGGTTCATCCAGGATGCTCTTTTCATTCTGTATCCGCTGCATCGTCCCTGTAGAACTGGGGTCCATGATCAGCACGTTCTGACTAGCAGCTCTGCCGAACTTACAGTCACTCTTTCTGGAATCAGTCGTCCTGCACACCTCGTAATTGTACACGTGCTGCAGAGTCCCTGTCCCCAAAGTGTCTGAGTAACGTGGTGGATAATATGGAATCACAGGCAGGTTGGAGTGATACAGGATGCGAGACTGTCTCCACCTGTAGATCTTCACTGATATAATCACCACTACACAGGTGATGAAGAGGAAGGAGACTACAGCCAAAGCCAGCACTAAGTAAAAAGTCAGGTTGTCATTGTACTCCTTGTCCTGGGTAAAGTCCGACAGCTCCGACAGCA
>CAAKHB010004123.1:5977-55146 GCA_901007665.1 Aeoliscus strigatus
CACACACACACACACACACACACACACACACACACACACAGAAACAACACACTTGTTATAATTCCTGATTCCGGCACAAAGGCCAAAATCAGCTGACAAAGTCAAACCATCTGCCTATTTCCCTCCATCACACAGTCAACCCCCCCCGACACACACACACCCCTGCCCCGCCCCATCCTCTCCTCCTCCCTCATCTTCCTCTCTGTCTCTCTTTATTTGAGGGCTGTGAATTAGACCTGATCAATTGATCTTTGGGGAGCTGCAGAAATCACATTAGTCTGGAGTCAGCCACTGCACTAAAACACACTGTAATTCAATTGGCTGCAGTGACTGATTGAAACCAGCATGCTCCGACCGCCCTCTCACCCTGCTGTGCATTGTGGGATTTTGTCGTGGCCCTCTGTGCCGGAGGGGCCCGACACTGATAAAAACATACACATTTGTACTCCTCTGCTGACAGATATTGCACTTTCCTAACCTAATTGCAGAGGAGGAGAAGGGGGGGCTGCTCATGTGAGCGCATGGCTCTCATGATGCATGAGAAAGACAGGCAGGCAACCTGTTCACACACACACACACACACACACACACACACAGACTAATAACCTCACCAAACACACTATTTGTGTCATGTTGTTCAAGAAGTGCTGTCTGACAAGACTCAAATGAGCGAATGCACTTTGTGGGAAAGTGATGCAACATGAAATCTACTACTACTACTACTACTACTACTACTACTACACACACACACACACGCCTTCAGACGCATGCAGAGAACAGGAACAAAAGAGCATCCTGTAGTTTAGTTAGGATTGAACAAAAATGAAAATCATGAAGGAAAAGTCACAAGTACATGTTTATGTAAATTCTGCCTGTATAATTTTTCCATGTAGATTTAGAAAAAGGTGATTAAAATGCAGAAAAAACAAGAATATGGCAAAAGGATTCACAAAAATACGGACAATACATTTTTAATTTTTTAAATGTGATAAGATCATTCATTATCAATATTCCAAGAAAACATCTTTGCCAGAACATATTCATAAAATTAATTCATCTGGAGTTACTTAAATATATTCTAAATCGGTGATGGTAACATATTTTATCTGTCATTAATAAATGATAACGATAAATAAATATCATGCCACAGGACAAGCCTCTTTCAGCTCATCATATATTCAGGTTACTCAGCAAAATAAATGTCGTAGAAGAAGAAAATGAGATTTATTTTGGGGTTCTGTCTTTGACTTCTGCTGCAGGGAAAGTGTTGAGAATCTGATCCACAAGCACTCATATGCCCGGTCGCCAATCCGGACCTACGCTGGTGATGAGGAGAACCTGGGCGAGGATGGTCACACCACACACGTCAGAGGTGAGCAGCTGACACACACTCACACACACACTCACACACACACACACACACACACTCACACCACACACACACACACACACACTGACTACAAGTGAAGATGACTTCAAGATCAGATTTCTCAGGTTGTTTCTTATTGTTTCCGGAATATCTCAGTCACATATGTCCATTCACCCTGTGCAGGGTCAGCCTTCACCGCCTCAGACAACCTCTCCCTGAGCTCCTGGGTCACCACCACCTCTGGCTTCTCTGGTTTCCAGCACCCTCAGTCCCTGTCAGCTATGGGTACCACCACCGCCACCCTACCCCACCCAATCCAGGGCTCCTTGCCCCCCTACAGCCGGCTGGGTATGCCGCTCACACCCACCGCCCTGGCTGGTACCATGCAGGGCAGCGGGCCTTCGTTCCCCTCCTTCCACATGCCCCGCTACCACCACTACTTCCAGCAGGGGCCTTATGCTGCTATCCAGGGACTCCGCCACTCCTCCACCGTCATGACGCCCTTCGTATGACTTCATCCAGGGGAGGAGATGACTGAACCTGAAGCTCATCCCCGCTCCATGCTCTTCACTCCCTGTGCAGTTTTTATCTCTTCCTCTGTAAATAGTTCACCTTCATGAGGAGGCCACAGGTCACTGAAGGACAGAAAAGGGCCGGTGCTCCAGCAGCAGGTCCAGATGTTTTTACGAACCAACGAGACAAACAAAACGGTGACGATGAAGGGAGCAGACTTTGAAGAACAGAGTGGATTCTCGGACATCACATCTGAGCATTAGTTGCTCTTGGCAACCAGGTCCCAGCTGTGGCTGAAAAGATGGTGGATTGTGAATCTTCAGCCCAAAAATGTTGGAATATATGAGTCTGAGAACGCTTCCATGAGACGGCGGGAAGACACAGCAGCCACTCTTATGAGCGGACAGCCTTATGTACGGTCACGGCTCCCCAATGAGTTCAAACTACATTCAGATTCCTTGTACAAAGACAACATTTACTCACTGTAGAGTGGAAAAAAATAATAATCTTAGGACGCATGCTGACTGCAGTAGACAACCAGCCGGGTAAACTTCATATGGAGTAATATGAGCTATATCAACTCAGTGGCAAAAGGGGTGAAAACTTTAAAGGTCCCATCTGTATTTTTAAACTGTATTTAAATACAACTGTATCTGTATTGTATTAAAATACAATACAGTTAAACTTTAGCACCAGATTTACATCACTGACCAGGGACAGTCAGTACAATCCAGAACTTGAACATGATACAAACCAACATTTTTCAGTCTTGTCCACATTACTGTGAAATTAACATGTTAACGCTCTTACCAATTCAGGGCTCATTTATTTTTCTTCACTGAATCGACACTGTAGGCTGCAGCATGGATAGATGGAGTACCGGTTCACATCACCTCTTCACCAGGATCTGCTCAGTCTCAGCACTTCTATTTGAAGTACGTGGTGAGAATCAGCACAGTGCTGAGAAAGTAGAAAGTCAAACATGTGTTTTGGTGTTAGAGTCATCAAGCACCACAGCCACACCGGTACATAGGAACACAACGGTGTAGGTGACAATACAACAATAAAACAGTATTATGGACATAATTTGTGATGATGTCAAACTACATGATATAAAAGGTTATATGAACACTAGAGGGGGGCTAATTCAAAAACCTTGACAAGGGGTCTAAGGTGTTTTGTTTTGCTTTGATTTCTTCCCCCTATATGTCTCGAATGAACTGGCAAGTGACTGAATATGAGTGATGAGTGGATGGTTGTGTGTAGAAGTTAGACGCTACAGAATTTCCTCCATAGTTTGTCACCATACAAAACTTTGCAACATTTTAAACGAATCATTGTCATTCAGAATTGAGAACTTAATGTGAGAAGCAGAGGAAACATTGGAAGGATAACAGCTACAGCAGCACTGTCACCACCCCCCCACACCCCTAAAAGAAAGATTCCAAGACAATAAAAGACCAGTGCTACGTTCCAGCTCAAATAATCAATTTAACTACATTTTCACCCAAAATAAGCAGCTTATTGCAGATATATAAATATCTGTGTATACTTAATATGTAACAACAAATTGCCCAAATAATGCAAAATAATACAAATCATTCGATCATTCGATCATTCTATTTATCATATCTCGTTATTGTTTAATCAAGTTTACACCAGTTTTTTCATTGATTATTTCTGTATGAATTTTGACAAAAGTGATCAAGATAATAGCAGTTGCAATGTCACAGAGTGCAGCCTGACATGGTTCTGCTGACCAACTCAGACTCCAAAAACTTTAAATATTAGATTCAAATGATTGGATTTTTCTTCATGACATGATGTTTGGTAAGGGTGATGTTTTCACAAAGACTGAATCCTTATTTGATGATGGGGCTTTTCAGAATTTTGTATTATTTTGTTATGTTGATATTTTTCCAAAACTGATGAATTTTTGTATTCAAACACAAATGCAAATACAAATGTTGAGGAAGCTATACTTGGTTTGGATGAAGATATTAAACCGGTTTTAGCTTCATGAAACACATTCGGCTGTTCCCACAGCGATGCTTTATCACAGGTGGATGCTGAAGATGCTGTTCTGTGTCTGCGGGTTGTAAATGTGTTACAGACATAAATTAACTGGTTTCGCAAACACTGTAAAAGTTTCATTTGTGACATATTTTTACATGTTTTCAACTCTTTCATGATATATAATGTGTTTTGCCCTTTTGAATCATATGCACAGATTTACCACTGAAAATTGTTTTTTTTTATTATTATTATTATTTGTATTGTTTCTATTTGTAATCTGATATGACACCAAATGACATTTCTGATTATTTTAAAGTGCAATATATTTATTTTGCTCTCTGGAAATGATGTGTACTGTTTCGCATTTTATATATATATATTCAATTATTTGTAGAACATGAAAATGTATATGAACACTTCTTTCACTGACTGGACTTATATACACGTCTCTGTCTCCTAATGAACCACAGCTGACAAAATAAATCCAATGAAATGGTTTGCAAACCAGATATTTATTAGGTTTTTGTGTTACACAACATTTTAAAGATTGAAGCATTTTTCCAGGTTTATTCAGCTGATCGGTGTCAAGGGCAGACTGGCAAGAAATGCTGGGAAATGGAAATTGATAACTGTCATTAGTCAACCTCACCATGTCAAACATATCTTACAGCTCCATCTGGTGGTTGAGCATTTAAAACCACACCAACGTTGTAGCTACGTTCAGCTGTCACATGTCCATTTTCAGGCTTTGAGAGGATTTTACTGTTTATGTCACTGCAGCTGCACATGAATAAATTATGCAGATAACATGGAAGAAATATTTGTCTTTATTCTGAAAATATTTTTCATAGACACAGATGATGAACTACACACACACACACACACACACACACACACACACACACACACACACACACTTGTGTTTTTCTCTCTGCATCTCTCTGGATTGTTTCATCAAACATCAGACTCAAATGTGTTGGACAGGCCAAGGAAGGAATCCTAAGATATATAGTTAGTTATTGTATTTATTTACTCTATCCTTTCCGCTCCAGTCAGTGGAACTCATGAATACTGTGAAAGTCACCAGCCGACATTTAAAACAACGCTGTCAAATTTTGTTGCTGGACAAACCAGGACTCTGCATCCACTGTGATGCATTCTTCCATGCAAATTTCTTTCACACATTTCATGACAAAAAGCGCCTAGAACATCCATTCAGTATCATCAAGAGGAGATGAAATCAACAACGTTTGTAGTAAAAAAGTCAAGTTCTTTCCAGGCCGTACGAAAATAGAAACACTACAATGATGCAAAGTTATTGTAGTGTATAACACTTGGCTTTGTAGACAAATGTAACAAATAAACACATATCTCCTCTATAAACACACACATGCTGTAATGGCCACACACACACACACACACACACACACACACACACACACACACACGGGTGTCTATCACCAGAACCATCACCTGCCACCACAGACAAACGGCGTCTGATGGATTGATGGCCGTATGTTAGTCACTGTCTCACCGAGAAGATGGCCCCACTTCTGGTCTGATAACAATCAGCTTCATCCTTTGAAAATAAATAAACAAACAAATAAATAACATCCAGTGTGGCTCTGATTGGATTACAGCAAGAAGGGACGGGCAAGATGAGCCGCGATGAAGTATGGGCGGGCAAATTGCAGCTAGCAGTTGGACCAGAGAGTCCATTTTGGGACGTAATTTACACAGTGAGGAGCATAAGTTGAAGCTAACGTCATTTCTATCAATTTTGCATTTTGGCCCATTTTCCTCCCCCTCTGGCTTTTAGCGGTCATTCGGCAAAGGACAGTCAGTGAGCATTAGCAGAGACGACATTTAGCGCAGAGCGAGAGGCGGTTCTTCCGGCGTGGTGACTGGCCGCACACACGTGGTGTGTCTCCATCACTGCACCACCCTGCTAATGGCTAACAATATGCTAATAGGCCCAGAGTAACTGGCTCGCCCCCAGACGAGTCACGTAATGGATGTTTTATCTGCAGGTCAAGAGACCCATCAGACGCAATCTCACCAGACAAGACGAGCCAAGTCAAATTTAGCGATAAAGGGCTTTTAACTGTCAGAGTGTCTCAGGGAGGACAAAGGACACAAACACTCTCAGGGGTTTGGGCGAAGTGTCCAACCTGTTTGAGAAAAATCCACCTTGAAAGTAAAGTTGACGGTAAACGAAGCAGACACAACGTCCTGACAGAGCTTTGAGATGTGTATATATATATTCATATCCTGCCCGGTTTGGATTTCTCCTCAAGCGTGTTTACACACAGTGTTTGTTTACACACAGTGTTTGTTTACACACAGTGTTTGTTTACACATGACAACCTAAAATCAGTAAAATGTCTTGAGCTTCTTGGTGTTGTATGGGAAATATTGCACCTTTTACATTTCATGTATTTGACACCTGCTCTGCTTTACCCGTTTAGATTTAAATTTACAGGTATTTACAGTAAAAATGTAAGTGTCAAACTAAACATATTATTGTTAACATGATTCACTTGCATCAGCCTGTTAGTCTTCATTTTCTACTCCATTGACAGTTGACTAAGTGCTGTTTCACAGTGTTCCAGTTGTTGCAGTTTGCCGCTGTGTGCATTCTGTGGTTTGGGCGGGTTTGGTTGCTCCTAAACAACAGACATTGTGTGAAATCAGGTGAAGTTTGACTTGTGTCTTCTCCTGATGATGTTTATTGACTTTTTCCTGTTGTATTTCGTTGTCATTTCTTGTGTAAATCTCAAAAATAAACCCACGAATCAGACATAGAGGTTCTACATTACTTCAAATTCTTAGACGTCAGCCTCCCTTTATGGAAAGCAGATGCTTCAGTGCATCGCCATCGCGTCCTCACAGGTGTCACACACACGATCTCTCCTCCCGATCCTTTCTCTGCTTACCTAATAAACTCAGTCTGTCTCCTGACTCTCCTCCATGGCAGGTGTCTAGCTCAACTGCTGACTCTCCAAAGACAACGAGGCCTGATAGCAGGGAAACAGGGGAGAGCCAGCAGCATAACAAGCACGTATTATGATGATGAAATGTCCTACAAGGCCTAAACACCCTCTAAAAGAGATCTCTTGGTACGATAAGGGGAGTCGAAGACGTCTGTGTGTGTGTGTGTGTGTGTGTGTGTGTGTGTGTGTGGTGGGGGGTCCTAACCTGATTGGATCGGTGGCTCAGAGGGGCACACGTAACGAAATCAAATGGCCGTCAAGCCGATGTCATGCATAATTAATTGGGCCTTCTCCGACCAACTACACAAAAATCCATGGTCATTAGATTAGGGGGTTTTGGAGGACTCTCTGAAGTGCATCGCTGTCTGAGCTGTTTCCACGCTCACCTATCTGTCGCTGAGGATGGTGTCGGAGGGGCCCAGGCCTGTTTCAATTCACCTTCCCACACAGGCGAAATAGCCGATTTCCTTTACCAGTTCAAGGGCAGCGTGGTGGGACCACAGGTAAGTCAGTTCTTACTGAACGTCGTGAAACTCTCTGAGGACACTGATGGCAGGTAGTGAACTCAACACGCTGAACCTGCTGGTGACTTGTATTCCTGTAATACGACTTCATTCCCAGAGAGTCATCGTGATTTGAGGGGGCTACCAAACTATTTCTCTCCAGGGGTCTTCACAAGGGGGTGGTGAGATGTTCTAGACTCCAGCACAAGTCTCAGCAGCAATGACATCATCCTTTCTGTACAAAGCTTGCAACCAAAGATAAACGTTTAAATGTCTGTTCTACTGGTGAAACAGCATCTCCTGACTTACTCCTAACGAAGCATTCTGATGATAAGATGCCCCCTATCCATTCGGTGGGAGATTGGATACAAGTTGTTGTGTAAAATAACAACTTTCAATAAATTATGTTGTATTGGCATTAAATCAAAATGGGTTACTTTGTGTACTTCTTGTTGATTTATGAGTAAATCCTAGACAAAGTTTATTTGTAAGTAAAACCTCTTTAGACAGTATCTTGTGTCGACTGTCCTGCCATCATAGTTCAGGTGTGAATTGATCAGAAAGGTGGTTCGAGTCCCCTCCATTCCGTCTAGAGAAGCACCAGTCAGAGTTGTCTGCCTGTGGTTTTGCCTCTCAGGCAGCAGACTGATTCATGATGACCAGCAGGGTTAAAAGCTGTGTTTTGCTGCCCTCTGGTTGAACGACTGAGGTCAGAAATAAAGAATCACAGCCAAGCCACGTGTTTGCACAGGCTGGTCTGGTGCGCCTCACAGCACAACAATGAGAGGTTAAACTACGTGTCAACAGCAGAGATTCTCAGTGTTTTTATTCTTTTTTTCTTAATGGAGCTTGCGGAGGATGGATGCGGCCTGAATGAGTTTAAGTAGACAAGCAGGCTGAACAAAATCACCTGTCCTGTCTTGTTGGCATTATCACGTGACGCTCAAAAACATTTGTTTAAAGACTCACTGCATGATACTTGTATGTTGAAGTCCCTGAAATTGTGAATCATCCCACATCAAATTCACAAAGGTGCTTTCAGAATTCTTGTTTTTGTTTTATGTCATGGTGAAATATGTGTGGAACTGATCAACAGTAAGTTATAAATCTGATAGAACTTGGAATTGATTGAAAAAGAGCAAAGAGAATGAAAAAAGGTGAAGTCCTGAGAGGATATGGTGCATGCTGCCACCTGCAGGACAGCAGAACAACTACAATAGTGTGCAGACAACAAAACAGACAAGTCAGACCACAGCAAGATTTTTATTCAAAAATGCATATATTCAGGAATTAAAGATGCATATACTTAAATGTGTAAATAGATTATTTTCACACACACAACAATTTGCTTCAGTAGCTGCTTTACGCACATTGTGTGCATACATAAAAATGTCACCAGATGTGTGTTTACATGGTTTTCTAAGGACATGTTTCCCCATCATTTCTGGGAAATTCCTGATTTTTTTTCTGAGATCCCTCATTTGAAAAGTTTCAAAAGCATGACCTCATCAATGGAAGACAGCTCCCAATCACCCCATCATAATGAATTCACAATCAATGAAAAAGAAAAAAGAAAACAACAAAACAACTTCCAATGCTGAAGCATTTACTCTGCTAACACAGATTTGTTTTTTTTCTAAACGTTCAGAGTCTCAGCATCTGCTCTTAACTTCAGAGTAGCCCGTTTAAAATGTACGTCAGTTTGTTGGCAGCATGTAGGAGGTTGGCTGCCAGGCGGTGGTTGGTGGTACGCGGGTTAATAGGTAATATGGACAGCTACAGTGAAGTGTGGGGGGGTCTAGTTTGCTGGGTGGGGCCGTCCCTCAGGAATGAGTGAGGTGAAGAAGGTGCTGATGAAGGACCACGCGGTGGTAAGAAAACTTGGCTCAGGGACGACAGCAGCAGCAGCAGCAGCAGCAGCAGCTTGAGCCGGGTTATCAGGCCCTCCAACTCCTTCCTCGCCACTGTCGTCATCCTCCAACCCTTCATCCATCAGACGTTCCTTGGAGACAGAATCAGTAGACACAGTCAAGGTTAGAGAGACAGAGGAAGTTTTCACCTCTTCAGCTAAGAATACAACCCATTATGTCACCACAAATAAATATCACCTGTGAACTAATACAGACAGCAATTACATTTGTTAAAGAAATTTATCTGAATAAGGATTTTCTAATTAAACCCCTTTGTCAGTGTTTACTGTCAGCTAACATGTTACTAACAGGAAGGTAAGTTCAGGAAAATGCATCTCAAAGATAAGAAATACTAACTAAAACAGATGTCTCACCATTTCCTGAATGTCCTGGTGCCTCTCTGCATCTTCCTGAGCATCGGGTCTTTCACCTTCTCTGAAGTTCTGTTGTTCCTGTCTGAAAGGAAACCAACCAGCCTGATGCCTGGAAATAAAAACATTTTGTCAGGACTTCACTCCACATGCATTTAAAAGTGACATGTCTGCCATACTCACAGGTAGACCAGCAGCATGGCACCAACTACCATGACAAAGCGGCTAAAAGAGGAGTAGAAGTACACAATGCTGAGCAGGACGCTGGCACGGGACACCGTATACAGCCAGTCCAGCCAATCGCGGTTCAGCTCATCGTCGTTCAACACCGCCCCACCCTGTGCGTTCATCTGGATGTTGGGGTTGGCCGGCTGGTTCTCCGGTAGGGGGTTGGCGGCTGGATTGGGTCCCAGGGGTGGTTGTACAACTTCGT
Source organism: Aeoliscus strigatus (assembly GCA_901007665.1). NCBI lineage: Eukaryota > Metazoa > Chordata > Actinopteri > Syngnathiformes > Centriscidae > Aeoliscus > Aeoliscus strigatus. The sequence goes on from CAAKHB010004123.1 coordinate 16,086, forward strand.
TGGGCTGAGGAGGCTGATGGGGGGACGAGGAGGGAGAGGGAGGGCTGGGAGGCTGGGAGGCAGCGACTGCTGCTTGACTGAGGTTAGTGATGGGGAGAAAAGAGAGAGCAGAACAAAAAAAGTACAATTAATATACAGGAAGTATGTTTCTTATTAATAAAACCTGAATACTTTGTCTAGTCTTCCACCTACTATTGCATGTAGTAGTGGCGTGCGTACATCTGCTGCCACCACAGCATCTGCATGGGCATGTACAGCTGGCCGCCTTGCAAGGGGACTTGGGCTCCATCCGGCCTGGAGGGGTGTGGGTGGGTGGGTGGTGGGGGGGTGAGGGGGGGTGGGTAATATACAGTATTTACTAAGTTTAGACAATATAAGTTTTATACCTTCTCTAATCTAAACAGTTTTCAGCCGTGATAACATAATTACACAAGGGTTTTAGAATTATCAAAAAGGCTTTTTAACTCGATTAGCTAACGACAGGCCTCTGTACACCTATTCCATTACAATATGTAGATATTCCATTGAAGTACCACATTAGCAATGTCTATATTGTATTTCTGATTACTTTTTTGGTACTTACATTGAAAAAACAGCGATTTTCTTTTAAAAATAAAGACATATCTAGGTGACCACAAAGTTGCACGACTCTTATTATAGTTGTATTTTTACCTTATTGATCTATTTATAGACTTTTTTCCCTCTCAAACAGTCTAATTTCATTTTTATTCCATTTATTGCGTGGAGCCAGCAGCAATCAAATTTCATTCCACATTGTACTGGACCAGTATAACTGTGAAAGGACAATACAGAAATCCTGAATCTTGAATCTTAACAGGGTTTCCCTGTGTGTGTCACATTTCATGTTTCCCTTTTGAACGACCTTAAACTTTCTATTTCAGTCACATTGATGTATCATGCTCACTTACCACTGAGGGACACCAGGCGTGCTCTGAGGATGGTATGGGGGGAAGCCGCCACGATACCTCAGCCCATCATAACTTCCTGGGGTGGTGTTGGTGGAGGAGGAGGCTGGCTGACTGTCCTGATTTGGGGAGGTGGCAGTAGACGCTGAGCTCGCACTCTCCGAACTCTGTGACACCATTCGACCAGAGGTTAAGTTGAGCCTGTCACATCGCTGCACGTCTACATCCTCAACCCATATTTACAGGACCAGTGCTATATATGCCACTACAATATGTCCACATTCAGCATTTTTACATACACTGTCACTGTCCTTGTCCCAGTATGTGAGCACAGGAGGGGAATCGATTCATTGTCTGAAGTACATTAGACTCTGCTACGACTGGTGGCTGTATTCCCTCTGTCAGCTTGTTAGCACTGGGCTTTGTCCAGTTGACCTGTTACTTTACAGAACCAAACAAACAGTTGGAACAGGAACGTCTTTACTGTCTAATAATTAGAAACATGACCAGAGGTGAATTGGACATATCCTAAGTGCTCTGTGAATTAGTTGTTTTAAAAATGAGATGCACACTGTCTTTGATTGCGTAAATAACATCACATCTTCTGATGTTGCAGGGTTAAAGGGCCAGGTGTACATGCAGGAGCAGCTTTAACCCTGGTTTTAGTTTAACTTTAGTTAATAGATTTTGCCAACATATGTGAACGCAGTGACAAAAATAGTTGAACGCAGTGACAAAAATAGTCTTGAGTTTTTCCCCCAGTCCTCTTTACTCTTAGTCAAAAATGTCTTTCCTGACATCTGTATGTCATTCCGTGGGCCTGCACTCTCAACAATAAAGGTGTCAGTCACAGATGATCTACTGCAGGGAGGTGTGGCGTGTCGCTCTACTCACGCTGGAGTCAGAGGAGGTGGAGGTGGCCATGGAAGGGCTGCGAGACATCGGTGAGCCTGGGGGACTGTGAGATGCACACACAAGATGCATCATGTGGTATTCATCCTGCTGTGGGTCGACACGGTCAGGAGCCAGAGGTTTGGTGGGGAGAAAAGCAACCGAGGAGAGGAGAAAAGAATGAGAGGGAGAGACAAAGCAAGAAACAGAGAGGTAGAGAGAGACAGATTCTTTTTATTTTTACAAAAGCACTTCATTTACATATTCAACTGCAAATTAATTAATCTAATAAATATTGTGCATCTTGTAGCTTATTGTCAGAGAGAGAGACAGAGAGAGAGAGAGAGAGACAGAGAGACAGAGAGAGAGAGAGAGAGAGAGAGAGAGAGAGAGAGAGAGAGAGAGAGAGAGAGAGAGAGAGAGAGAGAGAGAGAATTAGACTAGAAATGACCAGAATTCAGACACACAATACTCATCTTTTGTTTGTAAAGGCCATCAGATGAGCTATTGTATCCCAAACGGCCGGTTTCAGTTGCCCAACAACACACTCGTCCCAACACTGACCTCCCATTGAAACACACTTTAAACACCAGTGACCTTATACATGCAGATTTTTGACTTCTGGAGCTGTTTTAACAGTATTCGTGTATTGACCACAAGTTAGCAACAAACTGTTGAGTCTTACAATAACTAATGCATGAACCCCTTTGGTGAAAAAACTCACACTCATCATCACCTTTCAGGTGAATGCTTCAAGCCTGATAGCAAATTTTCTTAAATTACGACTCCTTTGGAGCTGTGGATTAGCGAGAATATGTGGCTGTTAAATCCACACGCCTTTTGGAAGAGGATACATCTACATGAGACACTGCGCGCACACACACTGCACCCAGCACATACCTTTCTTAGCACGTCTCTAAGCTGCAGGTGGTCTTGCAGGAGCCGTCCTGAGTACACCAGCCGCTGGTCTTTGGACAGCTGCAACACAAATAATGCTACATGGAGCAACAGAGAAATGACCAGTGGAAGCTCTTGGCCTCACTCTCTCACCCACTGTTGTTTGTAATCAGATGAGGGTCTCTTTGTCTCCAATAAAATACAGCATGAACTGCTATCTTTCTGTGTAAAAATACATTTTGACCTGACACCCAATAACACGTCCTCAGACATAAACTGGAATACTGACTGGAAGTGATACTGGAAAAGGCCTGTGAAAAAACTGGGTTCTCAGAGCTAAAATCAACCCCAAACAAAGCTTCAAAGAATAAAGCTGGAGCTTATTTTGCATTTTGCAATTTTTCCACATTAACCTGGATTTAAATCCAGATTGTTTTGCCAAATGGCATTTCAAAGGTCAAAACTGAACGAACCTGATTAGACTGTTTGGGTTAAATCCGAACGCTTCCTCAGAGCAATCATACTCTCTGTGCCTCACCAGGCAGGAGACCCTTCATGTCCACTTCCTCAAAGCCAATCATCTAAACACTGATGACAAAAACACAGATGCTTCCAGCTGCTACCATTCTTGTCTTCAAAAATACAGATGTTAGCTGAGCCTTTAACAAGGTGAAATTTCAGTGCACAAGTATGATTTCACATTTGCTAGTTTCCATGGTTAACCACACCATGGTTTCCATGGTGTGGTTCTTATCTGTGACCTGATTTTTTTGAATGATGAGACACAAAAGCAGGATGTGTTTCTTATTATACTTGTTGAGCTTTTTATTCTCAGCTGAACCCTTTCACTGTCTATTACCCAGGAGAGAATTACCATTCTAATATTACAATTTCTTACAGGGATACAGTTACATACTTTCAACTTCAGAAGAACCATTCCACAGAATGTCAGTGAGGCAAAGTGACAGCTACTTACTGGCTTGCTGGGGTACACGATGGAGATGTGACTCTTCAGCCTCTCCACAGTCCAGTTGAGGAAGCAGTTTATGGTCTGGTCTTCATACTTCTGGTTGGGCGCCTTGATGACCACGGTTACAGGACTATCAACTGCCCCAGAGTCCATGGCTCATATTACTACCCAGGTGAGCTCTGGACAACCTGAGCTCAGGAGAGTGTACTGACTCAGGACTCACCTGAGGAGAAATATACCTCAGATTCTCTCCATGCTACGCTCGGCAGGACACCCAAAACAATACCGGCAGAGGGTTTGGGCTTTGGGGATGTCTTCCCCCTTTACCACGTCTGCATCATGTGAGCGGGAACCTGGTTGTTTGCAGCTATAGTACTTTTCAATGCTTCTATTCTATAATTATAATAGAAAATCTTCCGAGGACTGTTCTTGGGAGTTCTGGTAGAAAGAAAAGAAGCATATATGGGAAGGAAATCAAGTTTTGCACACAGGATATACAAATCGCGGTATCTAGTTGCAACCAGGTGAAGTTTTTTGTCTTTTGATCCAACGTCTCAAGACCATATGTTCTCTGAAACAAGTACAACAACAACAAAACCCATGTCAACATTTACGACAGTGTATATACTTTCGATATTGAGAAGTCTGCTGGAATATGAAATGCCAGGAAAACACTCTCACATCAGAAGAAGTTAGCTTGTGTCTGCAGTCCCTGTAAGCTGCTAGGTAAACTGTCTGAGACTGTAAAACTGTCTGTAAATCAACCAGAGGCAGGCTGAGCATAAGGTTAAAACGAAGACACTGGTGTCTCATCTCCTGCTTCACACAAAACCCCACGAAACCACCCGGAAAGCAAACTAACAAGTGAACTTTACAGTAGTCTCACTCTGCTTCTGTCCAGACCCTTGTCGTGAAGCTAGCGTTAGCTTGTTAGTTTGTGTTAGCTTCGCCGCGGTGAGCTGGAAAATCAGCGGCAATGGCGAGACGCTTCCGCGGTGACAGCGCAATTATACAACCCTCCTGTGGACTGAGGCACCGTGTGTGGCTTCAGAGGCTTTTCTCCTTATACCTGTTTGTACTTCTGCCACCGTCGTCTCTTCGGCTCGGCTCGACTCGGCTCAGCTCGCCTCCCTTGTTGTTGTTGTAATGTCGGGTGCGAAAGCGGAAACAGCGTCAGCGGTTTGACGTCAGCCGACGAGCGAAGAAAAAAAGGCATCGGGGTACGTTTGGGTTCAAAGGGGACACCTGCGACGTTAACTCCAAGCTAGCTAAAGTGATGTCCATTAGTCAGTATAACTGTATATACACTGACGTCATACAATCGTTTCATGCTAAATAAATGCCTGACCCCACTGAATAAACAACATTTACCAGAATAGTGTAGCATGTTGGGGAGGGTGGTTGTGAGGTTTGCCAGCATGCTTTGCTACAGTGTGTCTGACAGTTAGAAAATAAAATAACGGGGGGAAAAAATGAAAACAACTGAAAAGAGCATTTGACACCATGAGTGAGGCTGTGCGTTTGTGTGATGACATGCCTGCTTTGATATGTAGACTGGGGAGTGGATACTATAGTGATCGATGCGTCCAGAGATGCGCAGAGTTGAGATTCCTCTCAAGATCCGAAAATCGCCCCGATACAATTGTTACTTAATATAAGATACTTCATTGTTATTAGTTCATTCTTTAAAAAAAAACAACTATGAAGTCACTGAAACAAATTTACACAAAAAACAAAAAAACCAAGGTTGCTAGCAACTCATACTTAGTCATTTTTTAATGATAGAAAATAGAATATTTAGTCAGTTCTGCCAAGAAAACATCAACAATAACGTAATATGATCTTTACACCTTCCAGAATAGGAGAAGTCCGAAATAAACATGGATTAACATGAGAATCCTAGAGAAGTTAGACCCAGCATTGCAGCTTCTTCTCAAAAATAGCTTTAATATAGTTTTAACAAACGCTATCAGTTGGGGTTTGCTTTGCCAGCATTTCCTCAATGCAATTAACATGTAATTTCAAAAGAGGGACTACACTCCACATGTATTTCTACACCTTGTTTTTATTGTTATTAAAAATGGAGACCTTAATTAGCCAAGAAGGGCATATGAAATCCAGAGAATTTGAATAAGTTATTTTCACATCATTTAGAGCGTCAGTAGAGAAAACAACCCAAGAATTTCAACAAAACATGTCTATTGATTTTGTTCCAGTATTAACACGAAGTGCTCTTGGATTTTCTGTTGGAGGTCAAAGCTTCAGTTTAGACAGAACCTCTTTGGTCAACTGTCTGCTGTAGCGGTTGATTTTCCAGTGTCCAGGCATCCATCCCAGCAGAAAACGATGAAAGTCTGTCCAGGCAAATGCAAACATCTCCCTCCACTCCTTTTCCAGAGAAGCAAAGTCCACATCTTTTTTCACAGACTGCTTTAATTCTGTGAAATAGAAGTCAAGAAGGTCTGGCACTTTCTTTTCACACTGTTTCTCTTCTATGCAGCTTCCTAAAAAATACACAACGTCTTTCATCCCACAGCCCCCTCCAACATACTGAAAGTCCACAGCTGCCACATCCTGTCCTTTAGAGGAAAAGCAAAAGTTAGCTAACTTGGCATCTCCATGAACAATGGTCTTGAAGCGGCATTCATTGAGGATCCTGTCAATGTCACTGGCTGCTGCTTTGAGTTCTGCATCATCCATAGCCGCCAACTCATCTGGTCGGGTCTCCAGGTGCCAGTAGGTGCCAACAGCCCACAGACCATCTGGTGCCACACCCAGGAAGAGAGCATGGAAGTGGGCAAGCCAGCTCAGACAAGCTCTTATTTCGCTGTCCTTCACACTAGTCCTAGAAAGGCACAGTATAATAAGTAAGTATTCAAAATAATTATATCATGTTTTTCTGGAGGTTTGATGACTTACATGATTTACAATTGAGAAACATGTAGTATGAAGTAGATTTGTTTATGGAAACTATTATTGCAGAATAAAGTTAAAGAACCATGTTATTATATTATTATTTCACTCTCTTTTCTATCTCTTTTCTCCTAAAATCCAATACCATTTTTAAAAATGTTGTGCTCACAGGATAGTTATCATGTGCACATAGAATAATTACACAGGGTAATTATAAGATAGATAATATTGCACATCTTATCCTGTGTGCACAAGATAATAAAAACAACTTTATGGGAGTTCTTTGTTTAAGGTTCATATCATTCATGTACTATGTTAGACTGACTAACCTAACTAACTAACAGCCACACTGATGTTCAGAGAATCTACCGTCTCTGGTTATAGCCGACCGCATCCAGGTCCTCCAGAACAATCAGCATCTCGTCTCCATGGGAACTGGCTGCAAGGCACGCAGGTATCCGACAGTTGTGATTGGTGGAATAGTTCTGGTACCAATGTGTCTCCACCTGATAGGACCTGACTTTACGTCGATGTGATAGGTCTGCGTTCCAGCCCCCAGGATGCTGACTCTCTTCAGGGAACTTGACATGTTTTACGACCACAGAAGGCCGGTCACTGCCCTCCAGACGCAGTCTGACAATCTGCCCGTACCCGCTCCACAGTGCCTGGATGTTTACACAAGCGTGCAGAGATGAGGCACCACAGGCCTGCAAGATCAAATCCTGGTACTCCTGTTTCATTTCCATTCAGAGCTGAGCAGGTCTGGAAAGGAGGCACAGTGTATAGTTTAGCACAACTTAGCAGCGTGATGCACTGTCCGTCAGTAAATATGCGGTTGTCAGATGTCGACAGAACAATTCTACAAGTATGTTGCACTTTAATAAATACATACAAATCTTAACACAGAACGCTGTTCCTTCACATTACCCCTGATGACAGCCGTGACTCTCACGGCCCGATAGCAGGAAGTATTTAGCCGTTATCGACGTGGAATTTAGGCAGTAAATGAGCATCATCGCCCCCTGCTGGAAAGGAAGGTGAACACAGACTCGTTATTAGTTATTATAGTTATGATATTATGCATTCATTTTTTTGACATCAAGAAAAGAGTTGGAATGCTTAAATTCATTTCTAGAAAGTCATGCACAATAGAGAGAATTTTTAAAGAAATTCTATCGTTGTATTTATTATTTTTCAATGAACTTTCTTGATTCTTGTGGGGCGTAGTATTTCATTGAAAGGATGGGGGGCGACATCAATTGTGATTGCACTCAAACTTTACATCTTGACAAGGTAAGACATCGATTATATATACATATCCTCAATATATTAATCTATATTCATATGAATATATTTTATTTGTCTATTCATTCATACATTTTTTAAATCTGATTTAAAATCTTTTACGCCCCTGCTAACAGAATAGAATGGCACATTCCAAAAAGTAGCCGCTAACCCGCATGGCCCAGCTGCAGGCAAACCCACGACTATCGCCCAGTATTTGAGAACCAAGTGTGATATTTGGGCCATTATACCGTGAATTCAAACTAGCAAGCGTCGACATGTCTGCTCCTAAGAAGGGAGACTTGTCTTCCAGCGAAAAGGAGTTGTTTGAGGTTATTTCTGCAGGTAAGCCTCTTCGGCTAATCCCTGAAGAATACATACAGGCTACATAGAAGCTAGCTTGTTTGTAGCCTGTATGATGAATTACTATGTAAGTACATCAGGGAATATTGTCAGGATGGTACTAAGAATCTCTGCGATGTCTCATTTATTGAGAAGCCATGCCTGTTATGCTTTGTCATGGCCTGGACTGTTACATTCAATGCTTTTTAACAGCTAAGTTTAGCTAAAATTGTGTAAATGTCATTGCTGTATTAATAACATGTATGTAAATTGCGATGATTGCACTGTAGTAATAATTCTAGTATTACTGCATATATATTACATTATATTATGCATATAATAATATGCATAATTTTATCTAGATTGACTGTCAGTACAGCTTTTGTATTCACTGCAGTAATATAACTATTTGCGTTTTTAGGAAACGTTCAAGAAGCCTCCAGGTTGCTGGGGTGTAGGGATGTTCGAGTTAACTGTTTGGATGAGGTAATAAAGGGATTATTATTGTGAATTCACATTGCAGGTTTACATGAATTGTATAACGATTGTTTTGAGGTTATGTGTTGCTTATAATGCAAATCATCAAAAAGTTGTCATATAAGTTTGGATTCTTCCTGTTAAACCAAGCAAAGATAGCAACTGGACATGACACATCAACTATCACCCCTGGTTCTAAAACCACAGCATTGTACTTGGAAAAACATCAGCCAGTTCATCTGTAGTTTGTTGTTCGTGGTGAGAATTGTAAACATGATGAACGTGTTAGTCGCATCAGCAGAAAGAGCTGATAGGATGGTCGTTTACTTTGAAGAGAAAACATGATCAGATCTTTAGCAGCTGTTTTCTTTACTGAATGTCTGTCTCTGAAGTGATTAGTAGGAGGGTCCTTCATGGTGCCTGGTCTTTCTTTTTTAAGTCTCTTATGTCCACCTGTCAAAATCAGGTGTTAGAAATGGGATGTTTTATCAGTTTACATAATGAATGCTGTCTATTTAAGTAAAGTTTGGCTGTAAGGGTTCACAAGTATATTTATGAATTTTATTTTGAAGCGATCATTGAACTCTTCATTTGTTTGGGTCTATAGCAAAAAAGCATCTGGGTGGTTGATGTGTAGACCATAGCATCTGTGAACCACCACAATCATAAAAAATGCATCTTCTTCCTTGTGATAGTTGATTTTGGTTCAATTGCCATTCCGGTAGTATTTTATTTCATTGTGCAGGTTATTAAAAAATAAAATTCCCGTATCTTTAGCAGCATTTTAAATAATACTGCACTATCAGGTTTTAAATTTCCCTTTCATACTGTTTTACCTTTATAGTATGGAATGACCCCTCTCATGCACGCTGCTTATAAAGGCAAAGCAGACATGTGTAAGCTGCTGCTGCAACATGGAGCCGATGTGAACTGCAATGAACATGAACATGGATACACAGCACTGATGTTTGCTGGTTTGTCAGGTACGCCGTCAGCATATCAGATTGTGGACAATATGAAATATTGCAATATTATCACGTTTGTCCTCCCACTGCGCTTGTAGGGAAGACTGATATCACATGGATGATGTTGGACGCGGGAGCGGAAACTGACGTGGTCAACTCTGTTGGAAGAACTGCTGCGCAGATGGCTGCATTTGTTGGTGTGTATTTGCGTGATGCCAAAGATCACATACTTTTATTTGTCAGAAATTTGATATATTTAATTTGATGGTATTACTAGATAAAACCACACCAGATTGTTGTTTTTCCAAGTTCTGCTCAGTCTGAACATTTTGCATATATTACATTTTATGGACTTTTATGTTGAGTTATATGTTGACTCCTGTATTTCTTGCATGTTTACATAACGGAGCATTTAGCAGCTAAGAGTCTTCAGCAAGTAATGAGACAAAAATTGAGCTAAAAGTGTGTGAATATTGGATATGATATTCTATCTGTGATATATCTGGTTATGAAAAGGGTTAAGAAGTTCCATTAATAAAAGGGTGAAATTTCAGTGGTTTCTACTTTTGTTCACACTGATACAAATAGTTGTAAGATATATATATATATATGTGTGTATATATTAATGTGATAACTTCCTCCTCAGGGCAACACGACTGTGTCACAGTCATCAACAACTTCTTCTCCCGTGCCAGACTAGACTACTACACCAAAGCTCAGGGTCTGGAAAAGGAACCTAAGCTACCACCCAAACTGGCTGGTCCCCTCCACAAAGTCATCATGAGCACCAACCTCAACCCAGTCAAGGTATGTGTGGCTCAAATGAGGCTCCATGTGCACTAACAATAGATTATGCTGATTATGCAATAAGCACATGAGCACAGTTGGTGAAAATGGTTTTCATTTCAGTGGTATTGACGGTGGTGTTTCACAGATGGTGATGCTGGTGAAGGACAATCCCCTGCTGGCGGAGGTGGAGGCTTTGGAGAAGTGTCGCCGTGTGATGGAGCTCATCTGTGAGAAGTGCATCAAGCAGCAGGACATGAATGAGGTGCTGGCGATGAAGATGCATTATATCAGCTGTCTGCTGGGAAAGTGTGCCTCCTTCTTGAAGGACCGTGAGGACAAACTGGACGGACTTATGAAGAGGTGTGTGATGATTATACACTAACTGCCATGTTTCACACATATAAGAGTTAAAGCTACTGATTAAATTACTTTAACTATTACTGTCTATTAAAGCAGTCACATCAGTTGTATTCAGATGTTAGCTAACTCATCCAACAGTGGTGGGCCGTCAGGGCCTTCTAGGCCTTCACTGCAGGCCCAAACAATATCTGAATAAGACTTATGTTCATTATAATTTCCATTAATACGTATTAAATAAGTCCTAATGGTCTGTTCCTTTCCTTCCATCGATTATCCTTAAATGCACTCATCCACTCACATTTCATCCATCAGTGATTGCTGGTCAAAGAAATCTTCCCGGGGGCCGTCAGAATAAGTTCTGCAGGCCCTGTAGAATAGAATAAGTGTCGACCAAACTGTTGTGTCAATCAATCAGATTGTGAATTGAGGACCCCGAGGCCTTCTAGCAGGGGTACGGTGACGTCATCATATTCACTCCCTTTGATTGGACAGTCATAGACCTGTTGGAGTTGAACGTGCAAAAAATATAGTTGACTTGATTTAATAGCTGTTTTGTCACCCTGCTAGCTACTTTTCAAAAAAAGCTGGACATTGTTAAGAAAGGTCGGGCGGCTCCGAAGCTAGCAAGAGTGTCACAGTCTGGAAAAGACTCCAGCGTCTGGGAGTGGAGCGGACTCGGAATGTCCGCAATCATCAGAGCTCCCATCGGCGAGTAGTTTCCAGTGAAATGTCATTTCATGTTGTTTAGATTTTTCTGTTATACCGAACGTCCAAGGAGCGGTCATTATGTTGCAGTTTGCGCGTACGAGACTTGCGGACATCTGCTATGAGTCGGCACAGACTTCTGCGGAGAAAAACAGGGAAATGTTAAAAACACTGACAGACTGTGTCAGAGAAAAGAGAAATTCCTGCCTTTCCGCATCATAAGATGGTTTCTGTAGCGATTGAAGGCCTGGGTGCGAAATGCACTGTCATCCAATGACCAAAAACCAAAGTATGTTGGTGTGAAACACTGACGTCTCTTTCCACAACAACAGCTTTGCTAAGTGTTTGCCACCATCTTCTCCAGCTTGCTGAAGGGTCGAGACAGTGACGGCTTCCCCGTGTACCAGGAGAAGTTTATCCGAGAGTGCATCCGCAAGTTCCCCTACTGCGACGCCACTTTGCTGCAGCAGCTGGTGCGGAGTATTGCTCCTGTGGAGATTGTGAGTTTGTCTCCCTCAGCTCAACTCAGTTACCTGATGTATAGTAGAATCTGAAATGACACCTGATTTGTTGACATGTTGTTGGTTTGAAGATCATTGTGACATCATAAGATGTTTGTGACTGTAACTCAAGCATTGGTGCGCTGATTTTCACACGACTCATGCCACAATATGTTTTTTTCACCCCTTTTTTCAAATTCTTGTGCAGGGAAGCGACCCCACAGCTCTCTCAGTGCTGACTCAGGCCATCACAGGCCAGGTGGGCTTCATGGACACAGAATTCTGCACTTCCTGTGGAGAGAAAGGAGCGGAGAAGAGATGCTCCATTTGTAAAATGGTGAGTCTCAGCGATTCTTCCGTTCCACCCCATACCACAAGTTCCCAAAGTGCAGGTTGGCTCGTTAGAGGATATTCAGAATCCTTTTGATGGGGGGAAAAAAAGACTCTTGAAGTGAACATGACAAGTTAAGACAGTGTCATTTGCAGGTGACGGATGACTTTATAGTCACCTCCAGGGATAGAGGGGGTCACCAGTCTCTCCCTCTGTTATTTTGGGCCTTGCAGGTCAAAAGGTTTAGTTTGTTGTCTTTTAATTTTCCAGGTGATCTACTGTGATCAACCCTGCCAGAAGATGCACTGGTTCACTCACAAGAAAGTTTGCAAGAAGCTACAGGAGCAGAGAGAAAAACAAGAGGCAGAATCGGCCAGACTGAGGATGCAGCAGAGCAAAGAAATTTCAGGCAAGTTATGTTACATGATGATATGAGGGCTGGATGTTTTCCTGAAGATGCATTAGTCCTTTACTCAAGACTTTCCAGCTGCGGATCGGCAGCACATCCAGGTCGGTTTTTGTGTAGCCGAAAGACGACATGCATGTAGTGTTACACGCGATACTGGCTTGAATACTTCCACATCCCCGACATAGTGAATCCATGTAACACGTAAAAACTCACTTATTGGAATATCAACACTGAAAGGTAGTACAGTTGTATAACACTCCCTTTCTGTTTCAGAGGAGAGTTCAGCAGTGCAGGAGGCGGCAGACTCCATGAAGCAACTCTCAGTGGAGGTGAACAGTGAGACCACCACTCCCTCAGAATCCACAAACCCCGCCCCTTCCTCAGCAGCCAACTGAGGAACGCCAGCACATCCACCAGCTGTCAGCGCGACTGAAAGCCAGAGGAGGACTGGTCCAGCAGAAGATGAGAACCTATATTTATTATTAAGCGATACTGAGACACTAAGGTGTACTGAGGTTTGTGCCACACTGGTTGTCTTTGTCATTTTTACATGTTAATTTTAATCCTCTGATGATCGTGTCATATGTGAAGGAGCTTATTGTTCACATCCATCATGGGACATAATTCTGCCTTAAGAAACCGTAGCAACGTGTGTGGGAACGACATCGTTTATAAATGCGTGCGTATAATATACTTGATCTGTTCTTGAGACTTTTATACTGAAACCTCATTGTGGATGCTGAATGAATCACCGGGCTGCACAACACTGACCAAAAATGTATATTTTAAATATTCTACTCAAGAATTTATTTGTATTTGTCACCATTTGATCGTCATGTAGGTTGTGAAAGTTGACTGTTTTTTTAAATGTAAGAAAAGGAAAGAATCCTGGTGATCGATTTGTGGATCAAAGATTCTACGCAGCACATCAGTACTGCTTTTCCTCCGTTTGCTGAGCAGCTCCTATGCTTTGTTTGTCCTGATTACGGCCACTGTCCAACAGCTCCAAATAAAGACCATCAGATAGATCACCATGACCAAGAGGGTCATTTTCTGTTCGGAAAACATCTGTCATGTTCATCTTAGAATTGTGACATCGTTGTAAATGTACTTGAATATACACTACCAAGTTGGGGTGTTCTGAAACTTTTGACCAGTATTGTATTTATTTAATACCATTAATATTTTTATAGAGAGGCTAGATTGAGATGGTTTGGACATGTGCAGAGGAGGGACAGTGGATACATTGGTAGGAGAATGTTAGAGATGGAGTTGGAGGTAGGAGACAGAGAGGAAGACCAAAGAGGAGGTTTATAGATGCAGTGAGGGAGGACATGGAGGTAGTTGGAGTCAGAGTAGAGGATACAGAGAACAGGGAAAGATGGAAATTGATGATTCGCTGTGGCAACCCCTGAAGAGCCGAAAGGAGAAGAATATTTTTATTGTATGTAACCACTTTGCCACATATCTTTTAGGAAAGAGAGACAATAAATTAAAATGACTTTGTGCTGATAAGATAAAAGCAGTAATATACAATATAATGGAAAAGAGAATGTTTGTTAATAATTGCCTGCAGCTGATCCCAGCTGTCAAATGGACAAACGGCAGGGTGCACCCTGGACGAGACGCCAGGTCTCGTCTGAGAACTGACAGACAAGCACACGCTCACACCTATGGGTGTATTTAAAGCAGCAGATTAAGGTGAGAGGAAGCCAGAGCACCTGGATACGCACATGTGGAGAGCGTGCAATCTCCACATAGTCAAACGAAGAATAAAGTAAGTAGGAAATGGGCGAAACAGTGACAATGTATATGTTGCTTTGTCTTAAAATGGGAATAATCACACTCGCGTAAGTAACTGCCCCGTAGTTTGTGTCCAGTTATGTTTTCTAGTAAGACAAAAAAAATACCTGCTGGGCAGAAAGCCTGACAATCTAAAGCTCACCATCTCCATTATGTATTTGCAGGACAGGCTGATGGCCAACAGAGGGCGATGTGTCACTAGAATTTACATGCAAGTTAGGTCACGTTAGGATAATATCCTCCAGGGGTGTGAGAAACCTATGAGAGTATATTTTGAAGGATGAGAATGAAGCAGGAAGACCAGACCTCACTGACTGCAGGCTTGCCTGTCATCCGGCATTATACAACCTTCATTTTTTGTTGCAACACATGCTCATGCCTAAAATAAAAATAGGTGATTTTCATGACCTGTGCTAAAATGAGTCTTCCAACATAATTACAATTACAGGTTTGATTGAAAAGCAGCTGTTGATACGGTTCCCATACTAACCAGAAACGAACACCTGTCCACATGAACTCATGACCATTGTGTTTTTTGGAGATAAAAACAATACAAACAAACATTTTAGGTCACATAATGTCATTAAAGACAGACTCACACCTAAGGAGGATTTAGCTAAAGTACCCGGAGAGAACCGTACACGGGGATAGCGTGCAAACTCCACATACAAAGATCCTCAGGACCATCTTGCTATGAGGCAACAGTGCTAACCACTGCATCACTGTGTCACCCAAGACCACAATAGTACAGAGGAAAACAAACTAAATATGCATATCAGCACCCTCTCAGATTGAATTGTAACTATTCAACGGTTAAGTGCTTAATAGACACATTTCAACCTATAGAGGGTGCTAATATGCATTTTTAGTTTAGTTAGTCGGGGATTGTCAGTTTCAAATTGTATGACTCATTCACATGTTCCTACATAGGGGATTTAAAAAAAAAAATGATGATATGAAACTATGATGACAATAGCAGAGTCTCTGTAGTCACCACATTTCCAACCAAACTGACGCCCATGTGTCATTGTTATATTTCTTTTATAAATGTCATGTATTGAGGAACATACGTTGAATCAGGATCTATTTATATCCAGTATCTATCCTTCGGGTCACCCTGCCCACACCTACTGCATGTGGGTCACCTGCATGTGGGTATTTCCTGGTCCTGCACACACTCCAACCATGCTGTTTGTAATCAGGCTCTGAACCCAGCCACTCTTTCATTTCCCATAAGGGTTTGAGAGCAGACAAATTCCTAACGCCAAGTGTCACTGCCGGTGTGAGGAGTCAGCTCTCAGCTTTGTGTGTCTCAACACAGTGAGAAGACAAAAGCCGGCACCTATCGAGTTCACTCTTGGCATTCACCGGCCTCATAGGAAGCTAAGAGGGGGTGCCGCAGTGTAAATAGTCCTCTGAGAACTTGCCGTGTTGTCTTTTTTTCTCTCGGAAGTGGAGTAAATGAGCTTCTCTTTGAAAGGAAACAATGGTCGTGAGGGAAGTTCAGTGACAGATTTGGTTCATTTGGGAAGATTTAAAAGCAGCATCAGGAGGAAAGTGGTGTTTGTAGGCTTCTGGTATCTTAGTATCACTGTTAGTGCAGGTGCAATCGGCTCGTGACAAGTATTCAATTATTAATGATAGTCAACCGCTAAAGAAATCACATAATTTTGCATAATATAATTATTTGCTGTCCTGGAATAAAAGTATAGCAACAGAACTAGACATCTCCCGTCTGTCATTAACTCCAGTGATCAGCTTTCACTCACATGAGCAACAATTAGTGTCATGACGCTTCTTTTCAAATCAGTACGACAGGCCTGGATTGAATGAACCCTGCACCAGTAAGAAAATCTGTCCTTGTTTCGTACAGCGGACACACAAAGACTCCAGTTAGTCTGGCCACTCCAGCCATTAGACACACAGACAATATCGCGTTTCATCTGCAAATTAAAACATGTGCCCCAGAGGCAAGCAGCAACATGGAGAACATCCAATGTGAGAAGGCAACCAGACAAAGCATGTGTCTTAAATCATCAGCTGAGCACACATCTGATTAATTCTCCATCGCTGCTGAAGAGAGCAGTGAAAAATGAGCAGCTGAAGTCTGAATTAGTGTCGTGCCGTGTTTGCCATCAATCTCAGGATGAGGCTGACGCAACGGACTTGGGATATGTGACGATTTCCCTGCAAATTTAGCTAAATCTGTCCAGTGGTTTCCAGCTGTTGCTCACTTTTTCTTCATCCAGTGCCTGACAGAAGGATCAATTTATTCACTATTTCCTTCAGTTCAGTTCAAAGGTTTAATTTACTCATTTAATCATCATTACAGCTCAGTAGAGTAACAACAAGTGACTGCCTCATGAGTTTTTGAGCTCACAGCAGATTAGAGGAGGACATTTTTGGGGAATATGTGGGTGTGTACGTGTGTGAACAATAGAAATCATTGGAGCAGACAGCCGGATGGGCTTTTTAATCTTCATGTGGTGACTGATGTAATGATGTACTGTTTTTCTATTAGGTGGGTTATGTTGTTATTACTTTATGGGGGGAAGTGGTTTTCACTTTCATTATCACAAGTTTCTAAAGTCTTGGAATAGTTTATTCTGACCTGAACATGTCACGTGTTACTATGCTACAATCACATTTAGATGACACAGATGAAGATTATTATCAACACCCAAACCGCAATCAAGATCATCATTATCAGTAACATTGGTTGTTATCACTTCACCCCACTTCACCGTCACTGATGGTGTCCCCAGCGCTACATTCCTGCCGGCATACTTTGGAGTACCTTAATTTACTCAACTAGTTGCACAATTAGAAAATGTTGAACGGTTATTGAAAGCTGAGAAGTTGCACTCGGTTTGCACTCGGTTGTGAAGAATGAGCTCGGAGAAAGGAAAAACTGTTCCTGAATGTTGAGAACAGCCGTGCTGCTGTCATTACGGTAATCCCATTTGCCTGGAATCCTGTGAGTTATTCCTGTATTGACAGCCACTTGGATGTGAGGTGAAACTTCCCAAATTTCAGGAACCTATCAACCTTTTCTCCTTCCCTCAGCTCCTTCTTCATACCAGGTAGGGAAACCAAGTGCAACCCATCAGCTTTCAGTAACCGGTTGATGCTTCTGTGCAAATAGTCGTGTACAGTACTCCAAAGTAGGGCTAGTGTGACTGTGACTATATCGGCAGCGATACCATCAGTGTTAAACGGTTTTGTTCTTTTGTTACATCTCTCTGAACTTCTGATGAAATGTGCATTTCTCGGTCGTATTGTGTCATATATTTTTAGTCAGACACAGACTGTAATCTTATAAAATCTGAATGCAAGAGGCTGCTCGAGCCAAAACCAGTCTTGTGATATCAAAGTGCCAATTACACAGACACCTAATCAAGTCCCATCATCAACATCAGCGCCATCATCCATTTCATCACTGACAACTACTCCCTCCAAAGTAAATGCAGTGGGCGGGGCCTACCCTGCCAGCGTCCAACCAGAAAACCCCCACGTACAGACGCACCTGCGTAGCAGCCAAAGCGGGAGGCGGCGCGGCGCCGCGGCTATAAAACCACCGGGGGCGGCGAAAGTTGCTCCAGCATCCGCGTGTTCTCATCCGGATCTAGTACTCGCAGAGGCAGCCATGCACCTGAGCGCGCACGAGTGGGGCCAGGCTCTGGTTCTCCTCTGCATCCTCCTGAGGAGCTGCCAAACCTTCACCAACGACGCCACGGAACTGCTGTTTACGCACGTGACCGCGCCGGTGCCGGAGGCGCACAGCAACGTGTCCCTGAACCGCGCGCGCTCCGGCGGCAGAGCAGCGGCTGCGGCGGCGCACGAGCGAGGCGGTAAGAGGAGCGGAGGATGCTCTGCTGTCATGTCTGAGGACACTTCCCTCTGACCTTCCTGCCCTTCTTCCTCTCCTGTTCACCAGCCTGTTGTCTCACTATGACGTTTATGATTCACCCTGATGCTCCTCTGTCAGCAGCCGGCTTGTTTTGACGTTTGCTTCACAAAATGCTTACATCATCGTCTTATAAGTAATGAAACATCCCACAGAAGCGTTTTAGGTATCTCAGAGGAACACACATCAAAGTGAACAAGTAATATAACCTAATAACTCCGGGGCTCTGGGACATTTTGCACTTCCACGTATTTCAATCTGTGGGCAATAAAGGGTTAAACCCAGGTCCTATCACAGCCCCTTCACTCACTGACATCTTGCAGGTCTTGATGGTAGTAGAGCTTCCTGAGCAAAGGAAGCTCGACGAGCAGCCGACCGTGAAGGGAGGGAGGGACGACAGAGCCTCACCCCTGTTCGTTCATCAAACACTGAGCATTGTCACTGAGGTGTATGATGTTGTGAATGGACCTGAGCTTGGGTTACAGCGGTGGAGGGGACAGTGTTTGGAGCCTGCAGTAAAATAACGGGGACAGTCGTAGTCGCTGCACCAGACATAATCCTCAATTTAAAAACAAAAAAAACAAAAAACGTTTTTTGAGCTGTACTTCCTCAGGTGTGAAAGTTTAAGATGCAGTGGGTTCCTGTGACTGGTACACAGTCTCATAATGTGCAGGGGAAAAGGCTCAGCGATGGTCCACGATCACATCTAAAATCTAAAATAGTGAAATAATGATACCCTAGACTTCATTGACCATTAAATATGATTCAGTCGCCCAGTTTCTCCCCTCTTGACTCTACGATATGCATGGATCTGAGGAAATTTCCGTTCAAGTCTTTCAGAAACTCAAGGGTTAACACATTTTTCTAGTGGGCTACACAGACCCAGCTTATCTAACTCTGATTGTTTGCCTCCAGAACGAAGCCAAATCGGATGCAGAGAGCTGAGGTCTACTAAGTACATCTCTGATGGCCATTGCACCAGTATTAACCCAATCAAGGAGCTTGTATGCGCTGGCGAGTGTCTACCAGCTCACATGCTTCAAAACTGGATCGGTGGGGCCTACAGCAGAAAGTTCTGGGGTCGCCGCAGCAGCAACCAGGACTGGCGATGTGTCAACGACAAGACCCGCACTCAGCGCATCCAGCTGCAATGCCAGGACGGCAGCACGAGAACATACAAAATCACTGTGGTCACCTCCTGCAAGTGTAAGAGGTACACGAGGCAGCACAATGAATCTGGCAACAAGTTTGAGGAGCTGGCTGTGACGCCGCCGCAGCTCATACACAAGTCCAAGGGCAACAGGAGGCTGGGAAAGAAGCGCTTGAGTGGAAACTGGCATGAGACTGAACCCTGACTGAACTTCAAACACACTCTGAAAGCCCACACACCTAACAGAGTCTGTTTCTGTGATACTGAGGCGCTGTGGCCTGCGTTTGCGGCTGTGGATTATCTCTAAATGGGACTGGGACTGTATGGTTTATGAGAAGCTGGTTCCTCACTATGATGGAGGGCTGTTGACGGCATGCTAAGGGACTATTCTTGACATTTTAATGTATGCCATTGAAGATAATGTGAACAAAACTGAGGTGCACATTCTGCAGAGCTTGTGGAACCCACCAAGATGTACCCACGTGCATGTGTTCTATAATCGTTTTATTTGCCATTGGACATCTGTGGCCTGTGTAGGCAGTAACCAACACCAGAATATCTTATGTAAATACTTGTATTTATGTCAAAAACTCACTTTGCGTTTTGAAGTACGGCCTTGTGTATAAAATGTTACTATGTAAGATATATGATGTAATATATATTTTTTGAAGCAACATGTTTTGCTGAAGCAGCATGCGGGTGATGTCTGGAAAAGCCTTGTCAACAAAGATTTGTGTAATAACTTCATATGAAATAAATATAACTTTTTAATCACATGTATTTTTTGTCAGTGAATACCCCATAAAGTATAAGTCCACAGTATACAGAATTAATTAGTGCAAAGATTTATGATGACATATGAAATACTATTTTTGCTGATATTACCTTATTTGTGTTAACTTTTAAAAAATATTTAAAAATGATTAATATGTAAATCTTCAGGATATTAGATTGAATATGAGATGTGCTTAATTAACTGAAAAAATAACTTTTTGCAAGACTGTGGTTTCCAAGTTGAGAGTGCTTGAGGGTCACCAACTGCCTCAGCACCGTGGGAGACTTTGAAATCACGCGAGAATACCGACATCCAGTCACTTCCTGCAGCTGCTCATCCTATGCCGAAGGTTGGTGAAGTTCAGAGAATTCATATCAATAGGACCGGAAATGGTAACATTTACTAGTAAGTACATTATGAAATTCACAATATTTTAATGTCATCTATTCCAGGTCAACAGTCAGCTGTCAACACTCCCATCCATGTCCAGGGATCAAAATGTTGGAGTTCAGTTTCAATTAACTTTCTCACTATCAAATTAAGCTCATCTGAAGAATTAAACTTAGTCATTTTTATTTTTTTTTACATTGTTATCTTTTAGTCCAAATATCTTTTTGGTAACTCTAATTGTGCCTGTGTAGATTCAAATGTTTTTTTTTAACCAAACCTTGTTTGTTAACGGTTTCAGCGAATATCTGAAATTCATGTACAGTTCACTACTATTATTTAAGTGATATACAATATAGACTATTTGCAAATATTTAATAATAATAATTAATAATTAAATAATTAATAATTCAAATAATATTTATTTGAAAATATTTTTCAAATAAACCGACAGATAGAGGTGATATAGTGCAGTCAGACTGAAGCGTCTCAAATGCGAACAAATACGTGTTTTATTTTGAAGGTATATGGCGGAAGTTTTATGTGTAACTCTTCTGAAACAGTGGGCTTTACAGATTATTCACGATGCAACTTTACCCACCTCCTCTCATGAAATGCAAGATAATCTGAATGCAATGCAGTACCACTCATCCACGAATTGATGGAAGTGAACGACATTGATGTGAAGATGGAGAACGGAGACCCAGAGGGGCCCGCTCATCCCGGGACTTTCCTAACCTCCGAAGCCTGGAAAGGAGACCACAAAGTGGCGGGACGCCGTGTGGATTTCCCGGTGTCCGTGGTGCTTCCCGCTGGCGGCACTGGGGAGAGGACCGGGCTGCAAACGCCCAAGCAGTTTTGTTCGATTTTGGGCAGACCGCTCATAAGCTACACCATACAGGCTTTTGAGAGGTAAGAAAACGACCCAAAGATGATAGTGACATGTTAAATCGCCTTCTTGCTTCTTCTAGTGAACGTCAAGGTGAGTTCCGGCAGGTGATGGAGAGTGTTCCACTTCCGCTAACAGCTGGAGCATCTGTACAGGCTTTACTGACTATGTTACTGTGTTCATCTACGTACTTATTTAGTTTTCTTTTTAGTTTTGTCAGTACATACTTACATTACATTACATACATTAAAGACTATGACGACATAGGGATGAGAAGGTTTGTGTCCCAACTTGTGACCGGTGCTGTGTCACTTGTGTCAAATTCAATATATGCAACCAGTTTTTCTGAGAAACTTTTCCTGCCTTCGGCTTAACCACACACATTTCGATTCAGTTGCAAAGTTTTAAAATAAGGGAACAACATCCGGTAAGTAAAGAGCAGAGAGATGCTTCCTGTATGGCCCAAAGATGAGTGGAAAGGTCAGAGGTCATCCTCAGATTCCTGATTGAATTTAAAACTGCAATACATGTCCAATGAGAAACAAATTTGTTTGGACATATACTGGTGCAGCATATTTTACTCAGATGTTAGATATTTGGATGCTTGATGTCCTTCAACAGATAATGTAGAAACATTTCTTTTAACATCAGTATTTTAATCTGAACCTTTCTTACTGAGAGTTGGATGAGATGAAAATGGTTGCAGGGTTGATCCCAAAACGTTTTGTTATTCTTACTGACTCGGACTAAAGTGTCACCTTACAGAACACGAGCGGCTGATGTTTTCTCTGCAGGTTGTCATGGATTGTCAGCGTTGTGGTTGTTGTTGCCAAAGAAAACACCAACCTGATGGCGGACATCATCCAGCGCTTCCAGCACACCAAGGTACAAGTGGTGCCAGGTGGCTCGACTCGCCACAGGTCAATATGTCACGGTGTCTTGGCTCTGGGAGATGAGAGAGATGGTGGGTCCACTACTGAGAGGCCGAAGGTGGTGATCATCCATGATGCTGTGCGGCCATTTGTGGAGGAGGAATTTCTGTACAAGATAGCTGTCGCTGCCATGGAACACGGGGTCAGTAAAAGCTATAATTCATTCTTTTAGCTCAACAAAATCATTCATCAGTAACTTCGTTTCAGATACTTATAACAACTATTGAACACTTTTCACTGCAACCAACTGATGGACTTGACAATATATTGCTTTGAATCCGCTCCCTCTCCAGACAGTTTGTAACCATCTTCATGATGCTGAGCTGCTGGTTGACAGAATGAGGTGCTTACAACAACATGTGGCTCATATCGATCAGTCACTGTTACAGTACACTCTCAGAAGCTGGAATGTTCCACTTGTTAAGTAGTGATTGTGAGATTCACTTGTGTCCAAACCAAACACAGACTGGAGCCTGGTTCATAAATGAATGGAAACGTGCCCTTTACTCTCAGTGAGCCTTAAATTATTCACAGGCAGATGGTCATCCTGCTACGCTGACGTGTTTGCAACTCTGTAAATGTCCCGATCAGGCTGTTTTAATCATCAAAGCTATCTTTAAGGCTCATTTGTGAATATGACTTGATGATGTCAGATTTTCCAGGAGCACACAGGAAGTGTCAATTTCCAACAGAACAGCAGTTCAGAGAGAGATTGTTATCCTGCTCCGACCAGAGGAAACAATCTAAAATTGCCAGTAGTTGCTCATGCTTGGAAAGCACAACAGAGCTAATTTGAATCATCGATGTTGCTCATGCTTAATTCCTTCATGTGCTTTTAGCTGGAAATGAGAGAGAATTAAAGTTACGAATAAACACATCCATCACACTGCAGCTGCATTTACATGACCTGGTGGAATCGGACATGTCACCTGGTGGGATAGCCGGTTGCCAGATGTGACATGTACCTTTTTTGTTTCTGGATCTGTTTCCTTTGCAATGTAAACATAAACCAGTCTAAACCAACTGTAAAATACAACAGACTTTTGCAGTCTAGTTCGGACCGTGTAAAAAAAACAAAAAACAAAAACACCTTTCCATGTTCATCATAATCATGCTGACAGACCCGTTTTCTCCCGGTGGTAGCGTACGTCGTCGATATGAAATATTTGGGACAAAGTCACAGCCTCTCCTTCAATCATGGCTAAGCCTCCCAAGCTGAGAAAAGGCGTCGCTGAACTCAGGTCACACAGGTTGTGTGAGAACCGAGTGATCTCTAGCACAGACACAATATTTATGGTGTCTTTTTACTTTGTGTGTGTGTGTGCGTGTGTGTGCGTGCATGCATGTGTTGAGATGAACGTACCCATTCTGGTCATCATTACGTTGCCAATATCCACACTTCTGACAGATAGCCTGTCTCCTCTGAAAATCAGTTGATTAATTTAGATTTTAACAGCATGTTCAACACACAGAACCCATGTTTGCTTTCCTTTCATTTGCTCGCTGTTTTGCCTGCACACGCTCACTGACTGTTTACTCCTCGAGACTGTCTTCAATCACGCTGTAATGACATGAAAATATTATCACAGAAATGTTGATTATTTTAGATGGAAACTTAGGAAGCTCAAGTGGTGCGGAGCTGCGGCTGTGCCCGTTAGGATGGGTGATTTATTGTTGCTGTATGATCATCAAAGTGCTGTAACTTCTGTGAAATGGGCTGTTGTGGCTGTCATGATGATTTGGAAACAAAAATGTAAAAGAACCAGGTTTAGTGGCATCTAGCTGAATGCTCATCCCCTCACCACTCCTTTAGGAGTTGACTCTCCCTTTGCTGCCGTCTGCAATCAAAGGTTGGGGTGATGTAAAGGGCAAAGGTCACAACACTGAACCAACATCCTGTTCACTTTTACTTTTACTTTTTTCCCCAGTGTTCCCAGCTGCAGATCATGGACTTAAATCATGATACAAACAATCTGACTTGTCAAAGTAGGATAAGATTTGAAGAAATGATCCCATTTATTAACTCTGTAAGCAGAATCAGTGAGTGAACTTGCATGTCTTCGGTGTCAGTATGTGCTTTTGCTTTTCTTTCTGTATTTAGAGAAAACTTGTCTGTCAAGGCTTTTAGTTTTGATTTACTCCCTGGTGGAGGTAATTAGGTGTTTTGCCTAGTGGGAAGATGATACAGAGCAGAACCCGCTAACAGAATCCATCCAACTTCTGCTGCTGTCACATTGTAAGTAAATGTCACATTGTGCTGTAAAACGTAACCGAACAGCACAACGTTTGCTTTTTCAGACGCTTCTATATGTCACAGAAAGAACTGCACATGATGTGCAATTTCACTCAGCTGCTCCAGCTCCAGCGTTAGTACTGGCTGGCTGGATGTCATAATGGCTTACTGGGACTCTCCAGCTCTCATGAATGCTATTAATAATGTGAATAAGATCCTTTCAGAGGTTCTGAGGTATTGGAACGTTTCTGTCTAAGTTTGATCTGAAGGATGTTCCCTGTTCTGACATATGGGTGAATTCTGGACCAAACTGAAATATATTCTGAATAAGCTGTCTGGCTGTCGTTAAATTGTCATGGTTAGTTGGTTAATATTTCCTTTAAGTTGTGTTCAAGCATTCTTTAACTCCTGTCATTATCACCAGGCAGCAGGAGCGATCCGACCTCTTGTTTCCACGGTGATAGCCACCACATCAGAGGGCTACCTGGACCATTCTCTGGAGCGAGCCAAGTACAGAGCCAGTGAGATGCCTCAGGGATTCACATATGATGTCATCCGTCAAGCCTATCAGAAGGTAGGTGTGTTGGTTAATATGTCTGTACCACACACAGTGTGTGTGGTGTCATTGTGTCTGATTGCAAACTGGAAGGTGTTGGGTGCAGAAAGCGTCATGTTCGAGGCGTGGAAAGGTATTTTAATTCAAGTTAAATTGAGCACAAACATGCTGATTAATGGAGGAGATTTTTCTTGTTACTAAAGCAGTTCAGACATGACAGTAACAATAACAGATGAAAAAAACTAAAGCCTCACTGTGATGATTGAGTTCAACCGGGTAATTTCCCTTTCCACTCCATGCATATTTATCAACTCATTTAACCACGTGTTACTCTTATGCATATTGTATATTGTCAGATGGTGCCAACTGCACCTACCTATTATCCTTGACAAACCATTGATGGAAATGATGTGTGGTTAAGCAGGAAAAACTATAATGGATGTGGGTTGCAAAAGTAAAAACTTGTGGTTGGAAATGACCATCAGTATGCTGTGGCAGAGTCTGATATTGTCTTTCTGTGTGGACCTCTACACTGTGTATGAATCTCGTGTGATTTCCTCCTTTGCTCTGAGCAGAATTACTGTGGCTGCTAAAGAGCATTACGTCTCTTGAATGTAAATGTAGGTAGTCCTCGTTGGAGGCAAGACAGGGCTGTACTACTCTCTGCTGACATGTGTACCTATACCTGAAACATGATGTTGTCTGTATCTGATATTATGATTTAGCCATTGATCATTAGTTACCAGTCCTCGGTCTCAAATCATTGAACAGGTACCGCTTTATCCATTGTGGGGCTTATGTGAGAAAATGTATTTGTTATTCTAAAATATACACATGTGGACAGCTATGGATTTAAACATGTCCTGCGGGCATGTGCCACTTACCCCTTGTCAGGTTATTCCAAAAAAGGTCTCCTAAATCTTATGAAATGTCAGTCAGATTGAGATTTTATTACCAAGGTGACAAAGGACTTTATGGTTCCCATACATCATGGTGGGCCTTTACTGTCTGTCATTGTTCAGACGATGTCCTGGAACCTTCAGGGTCTTACTCTAAAGAGCTCACAGTGGAGATCATTTTCACTCTGTTAATGTATTCCACCACACTGCTGCAGATGCGTCTGTCGAGCAAATGTGACTAAAGCTGCAGCTGGAAAAAGGTTGCAAGAGCAGTGAAACGACATGGTACATTAAGGTGGATTTTGGATGAATGTCATATACGTTAAGTGAGTTTAAATGCTTGCACCTGAGGAGGGGAAAGATTTACTGGTTGTTGTAAAACACCAACAGCAATCTAATCCAACTTGAAACCAGGGCTGCTGAAACTGATGCTATGTACCCGTTGCCATTTCAGCGTTCACTCCATTGGATTGTTCCTTTTAAAAGACATTTTCTGAAACTAAAGAATTCCCAGAAGCCTCATTAGTGTACTTTATTCCTGGCACATACAGATCCTCAGATTCATCTGACACCTGCTGGCCTCGGCTAAAGCCTTTTCAGAAACCTGTTTGCTCTGGTGTCCCAGTTACAGTTTTTTGTATATTTGGTGGCACTCAATAGTGTTCCACAGGGAACAGTGATGAACATGATGAAAATGAAAAGTTGTCCTTGGCTGAGATGAACATCAGAGAGCTGCAGCACAGACCATCAAAAGCAGCCTATTTAATCTATTTCACAAAATTTGCACACAATCGGTCTGCATTATCCCACCCAGACCAATTAAGGCTGCGTCACCTTAGCTGACAACAGAATAGCAATATAATCTTATCAACTGCTGCCGTCAGACATGTAAAAAGCCACAGTGATATCATGCCAAGTGAGAACATACGAAAATAGAACATTTGTGTGAAGTCTGAGTCCTATAGATGCAGTTATTGGAGGACGTTAGGGTGGATTGAGTGTGCCCCCCCCACCCCGTGCCTGCTCTCCTCGTCTTCATCCTTTCAAAAAAAAGGGAAAGTGTAAGGTGTCTGTCAGGTTAGGACTGTAGGACATGTTCATGAAAAATCTGTGGGAGCTGCACATTTGTAGCTTGACATCCATTGAGAGGAGGAGAACTTGGGGCTGAAAAGACAAAGGGGGAGACACTTTATCCAGTCCCTAGCGACGGCTTTTGTGCTGGGAGAAAACGCTGAAGGTTAAATTACCTCAAGACTGAGAACATATTACTCAAACAATTTCTCTCGTCGTTCTCGGGGTCCTTTAGAAGAAAAGACCCCTCTCTTTTACAGCTTGATAAAATATTACTCACATAAAATCTCAGGTAGCGTTTGTCGTCCTGAGTGTACTTTAAACCAAATGCGCTCATCGCCTCAGTCCAAACTTCAATGTGATCTTCTTTTACTTGAGTAAAAAGCACAAACATGTACAAATAAATTGATCAAACTTATGTCAGTGTTTGAGGCAACAAGAATGACATAGCTGTGAATATTATACAAGTATGTAGTTTGATAATTACGGCTGTTGGACTTGAATCCTGCTGGGACTGGGGCTGGGGGTATGTCGTGTATCTGGGGATATTGTGCGTCAGCAGTCTTCCCCTCTCCTATGAAAGCAGTTCATGCTGCTCTGGAGTGTCATCACCCCATTCTCAAATCCCTCCACTGGCTCCTCGTCTCACTCAGAGTAGAGAACAAGATCTCACTCCTCACCCACCAGTGCACCCACCAAACTACAAGGACCCTCTGCTCCATAGCACCCACCTCCAATAGGCAGTAAAAACCAGACGGCACACCATGGGGAGTTGAGCTCTCTGTTCTGCTGCCCCCGGTCTGTGGAACGTCCTCCCTGACCGTCTTTCAAACGGAGCCCAAAAAATCACCAGTGTTCTAGAATGTATAGAAAAGTTTTTATCCTGTTTTTTAACCTGTGGTACTTTGACATTTTTGGTACGTTATAAATATCTTTTGTTTATTATTATTATTATTATTATTATTTTAATTCTCATCATCTCCCAATTGCTCTGGTTACTGGTTGCGGTGGTGCTGCAGACGATCCCAGCTGTCAGCTGGAGAACGTCAGGGTACAACCTGGATGAGTCGCTGGCTCATCACACGGCCACATGAAGGACAGACAGCCATTCACACTCACATTCACACCTCCGAGCAGTTAAGAGTGACCAGTTAACCACAGCATGCTTTTGGAGGTGGGAGGAAGCCAGAATACCCTGAGAGAACCCACAGAGAAAGATCCCAGGCCAGGAATCAAACCAGGGACCTTCTTGCTGTGAGGCGACAGTGCTAACCACTGCAAAACTGTCACCCTGTTTATATTATAATTATCATTATTTTTAATTACTCCTCTTCAAACAATATCTCAATGACAGCACTCCGTTAGTGGGTGGGACTTATGTCCCCCATGTTGAGGCTTTTATTTTTTTCTATTTCTGGGCAGAGACACGTCTGATGAAATGTCTGTTACACTTCAGTGACTGTATGTATAGTGAAAGTAATAAACCAAAGAAAGTGGCCACTTCAATCCTCAGTTTAGTGTCTTTCAGCACATTATTTGTTCTTTGAATCCGTCTCTCATCGGCAGCAGCAGGCAGCTCTTTCCGGGGGAAAGAATCTAGACGTAGAAAACATAAATGACAAGCTTGTGCATACATGGAGCTTTGCAATGTGTGTGTGTTTTTTCAGTGGCCAAAAGTGTTACCAGCATTTCTTCCCCGGCTTCAGAATTTGATAAAATCCCTTCAAAAGATTCCAGTTACTACCTCAATATAATGCAAGCAAATATCACTTTTCATCAATTTATCTGTCTATCATTTCTTGATTTGACTTGTTTGGTTTAAAAAATGTCAAAACAAAACTGGGTGGGCATTCCCCAAACCACGATATGATGTCAAATAACAGCAATTAAATCAAAATGATTTATATCTCATGAACATCTCCAAGTGTAATTAACTCAGGTGGATCTTTGTGTTGTCTCCTCTGTTTCGTGAGTTTATTTACATGCACCAAAACAGATTTGTCTCTGTCCAGAAGGCCTTTTATCCTGTCAAACCTGCTGTTTGCCCACAGATTTGTTTGAGTGATGGGATTTTAAGAGGAAGTTGGATGAGTTGAATCCTGAACTAGATCAGGCTGCTTCACCCACATGAGGTTTTTATTCCTGCATGTAAAGAAACGTCCGCACGTCTTTCACAAACATGTGGGATGAATGTCTCTCCTGGTCCTTGTTACAGAGCCAGGAGTCCATCAGCCAAAGAAAACAGTATCGTCAAAAGTATCTGCTGAAAAATGTGGTGCCAGCAACGATGTGTGTTCTTTGATGCTGATGGAGTAAAATGAAAGGCTTCAAACTTGACTGCTTTCAGTGAAATATAAGCAGACAGAACAAGATAAAGAGTTTAATCTTCTAAAGTAGCAGTATGACGCATAGTGCCTGGATGAAAGCACAACCTGGAACAAATATGGGAGCAACCTGGTGGATAGACAATCAAATGGTGAGTGGACTGACCTTAACTACTGTGAAAAAGAACAACGTGCAACAAATCTCACGTTGACGCACAACTGTCAACATCAGCACTGACGTGTTCTGAGTGGCAGCAAGCCACCGAAAAGAAGAAAAAAAAAGAAAGATTGTGGGTGGAAGAATAAATTGGGATGTTGTTGGCACATATGTTCATAAAGTACAACCTGTTTCCAGAAGTGTTCAGTTCAGTTTGCCAAAAACTTGCACATAAAGAAACAACAGCTCCGATTGTAATAGATGACTCCTCACCCCCTCAAGCTGTGTCCTGCTGTCATTGGCTTTTATGACTGGTGCTTATCTCACCGACATGTCAACTGCATCAGTGAGCTACTCATGTTCAGTCTCACATCTGCAAGCTCCAAAGCCATTTGGCATCATTTGGTCAGTTTGGTTTCCCGCTTAAGGACGCCTGGAAGTGGTCTTTGGTGAATCCGAGGATCAGATTATTGATTCTTGAAAACCGGACAGGCACTATTCTGAACCATGCCAGTGTGCCAATATGTTCAATCACACTGAAGTTCAACACTTGTAGCACTGGTTTGTTACGTCCATCACTTTCTGTCTGTTCTTGGTTAGGTTCTTGCTAACACGGCTTTGGATACTCTGCTGGCTGATGTAGCTAACTGACAGCTAATCAGTCAGCACCTGAATGCAGATTTAGTCCACATCTGACAACATTTGACTTCTGATGTGTCCCCACTTCAGTGTAGTGAGTCCGACTTTGAGTTTGGCACCGAGTGTCTCCATCTGGCTCTGCAGTACTGTGGCACCAACGCCAAGCTCATTGAGGGTCCGCCAGCACTGTGGAAGGTGAGTGTGCCAGGGGTCTGTTTTGGGTTAATGCATATAGGGACATGTTGGCTTGCAAACTGATTTATCTTACGAACCCAAAAAAGTTCATCGAGAGTGTTGCTGGCAAAAACAAATACATGAAATATTGAAAAATGCATGAATGTTTACATTAGCCTTCACCTTATTCCCCTTCCCCTTATTTAATTTCAGTTTGACTAGCCATTTTGTCTTCTTGTGTTTTGATATATTTGCGCTAAGTTGGGGATGCAAAATAATTGCGTCTTCTCCCGAGCCCAGACCAGCTTGGAGCCCCACCGAACAGTTCCTCAATGCAGCACAGAAGTATCTACCCCTGAGTACATAATTATTTCTCCCTTGAAAACAGTTTTGCGAAAATGAGCGGTTCCTGTGGCTGTGCTCTTAAAGTCAGCAAAACTGCTGTAATGTGGCAAAGTACACTGGAAACAAACCCAGCAAATAAATTGTGACGTACGTTTAGTAGGTAACATAAATGGCACTTCTGTTCCACAGAGGAGTTTTAAAAATGTCATCATAGAACACTGTCAGTCCTATGTTTAGGATAGGTTTAGTATAGGTGTGAGAGGATGTCAGTCGGCTGGACTCTCAAATCTTACGACAGCTCTTGGCAAATGCTCTGCATCGTTTAGTGCAGTTGTTCTCTGTACACTGTTCTACCCACTGCAGTCATTTTAGCTTGTAATTTGAAAACCAAAGCTATTCATTCTGGACTTGGAGCTTACTTCAACACTTGGATGTTAAAGCAGATGGGGAGGGAATAGGTGAAAGTACATAAGGAGAATAGATGCCAGAAAATGAACCAGTCCATCACCAGTGCTGCTACCAGTGGAGCTACAGACGTATCAGGCTATGCTGCAGCTGCCTTCTCTCTGGATGCTCAAATGAATACAGAAATATACTCATGTCAGAATTGTGACGAAATTCAACATTAACGAGCTTGTGAGTTGAGGAGGATTTAAATAGTGAGAGAAATAACAAAATAACACAAGCAAAGGTCGTTGACACAACCAATATTCTGTTGGACTATATTCAGTTGACCTTCGTTGTGTTGGATTGCTGTCAATGCTGAGAGAACTTTTCTCACTGAAATGTGTAGAATATAGAATTATTGCGTCTTGTTTGTCAAATTTGGCTGAACTGAGACCCCTTTCAACCCTCTAGGTTACATACAAACGGGATTTGGCTGCAGCAGAGTCCATTGTCAAAGGTGAGTTACCTTCTCTCAGTGGTTCCTGTGTGCAGCCAAGTGTCTGCAGAATGTACACAAATACACTTAATGCACATGAAAGAGAGACGCTCCTCTCAAATAGGTTCACTTGTCAAACACAAGCAGTATTTTGTCTCTTTACGTGGCCGTCTGAAGTTCCAGTTAAATAGGGGACATTGAACCAAAATGACTGTACTTCCCAGGAGAAATTCTTTTGTCTGGTATGGAACAGTACGGGTGTTTGCAGTCTGTGAATACGACTATGGACAAGTCAGCACAGGAGAGACTGTCACTATCAGAGAATTGGAAATATATCACCCCACCAGCACCTGGACCAACAGTTACCTGTTCTGTGATGACATAAGGTGATTATTCCCAGAGCCTCTGGAGAGAATGCACTCATTGTGTGTTGTTTAGACAGGATGCGGAAGACAGTTCTCACATCTGTCAATTTGAAGAAAAAAAGAAAGTCCACGGTTTGAATTTGTGTGTTTGTGTATTCACTGTACACACCAGGCCCTTGATTGTGTGTGCTTGTTTTGTTGTTTGAATTATGAATGGATGTCTCAATATACAGTGTAAGTGAGACTGTGCTGGAGGTCTTACAGCAAATGGTGGGAGGCTAAGATGAGTTGAGGCTAGCATCACAGACCGTTCACCACTTAGCACATGGAATCAGCAGTTATAGTTATAATAATAATAATGGATCAATCTTATATAGCGCTTTTCTGCACACCCAAAGACGCTTTTACAGTGGATATGTTATCCATTCACTCCACATTCAGACCCTGTCTGTAGCCACAGCTGCCCTGTGGCAGACTGACAGAGACATCGTTGCCAATACGTGCCAACATTCACTCACTTTCTTACAGAGCAATGTGTCTTGCCCAGAGACAACGGCACAGTTTTGAGCTAATGGCACCCCTTTTCTGATCCTTTGAAGGGTTTTGATTGTATGACATACTTTTAGTCGCGCGGCCAACCCACACTAATCGCAAGGATATAGTTAGTGCTTCTGTGGCATCAGAGCATATAAACCCCTCACGTGTCCTTTTCTTTCAGAAAGTCTGTCTCGATCAGCCTGCGTTGTCACAGGTGGATCTGCAGCTGCCGTGATGCTGGCTGGTGCCCTCCAGAAGGCAGTCGGAGCTCTGGAAATAGTAAGTGTGAGGCGGTCACAGCTGATTAGCAGAGGATTTGCTGAGGATCTCTACATTGCTTTGGCTCTTTTACTCCTATCTATCCTCCCTCGTGTACCCCGAATCACCTCCCAATATGAGCTACACTTGGGTGGCCTGGTGGTGGAGACTCTCCATCTGTGGTCAGACATCTAATGAAGTCTGTCTGGGACATCCACACTTCCATCCCAGGAACTCCACCTCTCACTCCCCCGCATGCAGCAGAGCAGATGGCAGTCATATTTCCTAAACCCCTGAGGTTTGCTTGATTAATTGACTGTTTACTGATGAGTTTGTACCTCCTCCTCTGCACCGTCATCCTCCTCAAACCTCAGATCTATCAGGACTGACAGCACCAACCACGTCCCGGTCTCCACCTCAGTTCATATCCCTCTCTCTTCAAGCCCACAACGCAGACGTCCTCAGTTTAATTGATACATCTGTTCTAAAGAACAGAAACAATATCTATATGTAAAACAGTAAAGATTAACAGTGTAAGATATGAAATCTGGTATTCCAGCTGCGAACCGGCAAGGTTTCCCTAAAAAAACAACATGGAATCTAAATGTAAAGGAACTTTTTACAAACAGGATTACTGATAACAGAACAATGAACTTGTTTATGAAAGCACAAGATCTGAACCCAACTATTGTGATGAGAAGGTGACAAAAAACGTCTGATGACCACAACTGAAAAATAGTTACTTAGCTGATAACTGTGGATCAGCAACAGTCTGGTTCATTGTGAAAGAAAAAACAGAAGCTTGCAGAGTGGACATTCTCTGAACAAAGTCCAATGCCAGAGTTTGGGTGAAAGTTTCCGTCACTGACTGTTTTTTTTTTTTGAACAATGGTATAAAATTGCCAAGCATTTTAACAGATTAAATAACTGGAGCCTGTTCTAGTGTAGTCCAGCAAATTTGAGGGGAACAAGAGAAAATGATGATAATTGATGGGTTTAGAGCGTTATTATGTGATGATTTTGAACACTGTGGGCGATCTACTGTTAACAGCTGCGGTGCAGAGGAAGTACATACGGCCTGAAGCAATATCATGGAGCCGAGTTGACATAAATAGCAGGATTATTAACATCTCAGTAGCTTTTGATCATATGTGATTAAACAGGTGTTTGAGATATGTTGTCCATCCCATAATTCTCTTGTTTCACTCACATCACCTGTTAACTCTCAAGCATACAAATCGCTCACACATGGCTTCATGTTTCTTGGATCATCCTGATATGAATACGTGTTCCCTGGATGTATCTGTTGTCAGTAGAAAGGGGTATCAGCACGGCGCTGCATTGCGTGATCTAAACATCCATCTTCCTTTAAACTCCCTCCAAGTCCTTCATCAACTTGTGTCAGATGGGCGGCTCTAGCTGTCCGCTGCTGGATGGGGCCCCAGACATGGATAGGGGTCGGTGTCGGCTGATTGGAGCCATTCCCGTCGTGGCTCAGTTGGCCTGGTTGGGGCTGTGTGCTTTTTCTGGTGTGTGCCTTTGGAACCAGATTCATTCTGTTCAGGAAGTTTGAGAGGGAGGAGGAATTGAAGGGGAGATGAAAGGGGAGTGGGAGAAGTGTAAGAATTACCTTTGTCCAAGTGCCACTGTGTGAATCTATTGAGTGTGTGGGACACATTTGGGTTCAGAGTTTTTTGGGATGATTAAGTTAAGTTTCATAGGTACAAGACCTTACCTTTAATTTCAGCACCAACGTTCTAACAGACAAGTACAGCAAAATGATGTTTTAGGGACATTAGTGTGGTACAATGGACGTCAGCATGTCAACAGTATTATGAATAATCGCCATAATGTTTTTCATTTAATTTGGTGGAGCGATGGTGGAGGGGCCAAACAAGGACGTACTGAAATTTTGGCCATTTTCATTAATTTCTTCATTAAATTAATTAAGTATTATGTGAAGGCTAAGTTTGACCATGATTTAAAAGGGAAATGTTGTTCTTGTTTAGAGATAAAAGACTGGACCACACTAACATTGTGGTAAAAAGATGTTATATGTCATAGATGTCATATTCAGCCAAATCAGTCTTGTTGCGAAAAATCTATAAACGTAGTTTATTGTGTAGAACTAATCTCAATTTCCTGCTTCGGACATGTTGAAACAGAGTTTGCAGTCAGCTACTTCCATATTTTTCTCCTTTCGTTATTTAATAAAGAGGTATCAGTTGCTCAAACAAATAGCTGTTCTGAACCGAGGCTAACCTCAGATGAGAGGATGTTTTATGGGCACATAAATACATAATCAAAGCAAAGAGGAGTTTCATGTAAAATGGCCATGTCACCTCCTTTTCATAATGTCTCATATTGCTTATCTTAAATGCTCTGTGTATGATTGAATGTTTCTATTCAGTCGACATGAAAGCGAATCTTCAGACTCATGTATCAATGTGGGAAAGTTGTTTAGTGGTTTACCTCAACCTGCAGAGAATCTGTCATTAAACAAAGAAGAAAATGTCATGTATTCATGAACAAAAGGATTTTTAGAGTAGACAATTAACGTCTGGATGCGGTAAAATTGAGATCAGAGTATCAGACGCTGTGAACAGGGTTAGAATGGAGTCCATACATCTACAGTTACTGTATATTTTTGAACTTCTCCCATCTGGCAGGCGTCTCAGGAGCCCTGCAGACAAGGACTAACCGACACAGGAACAGCTTCTTCCCCGCAGCAGTCACCATATTAAACAGTAAAGGACTGCTTCATGTCAACAGCTGTAACAGTCACCTGCACGACTGACTGTCTGACCGGCTGCACTTTTTCCAGTTCCCACATCGACAGTATATATTGTTCATATTGTACATATATTGTATTGTTTATATTGTTCTGATTCTGATAATGTAGTTTTACAGCCCCATCAATGCGGCTCGTTGTACATAGTAGTAAATGTAGTGTAGAAGTGTACATCTGAGAACTGCAAGTAATGATTATATTGGTTAATCAGTCAATTGTGTTTTTGATAATCAATTTGTTACAGAAAATTGAACATTTTTGATCACCCTTTCCCAATCCTTCAAATAGATTAATAGTTGCAGATGTAAACAGATAAAAGAACGTCGTTACAATATACGATCTTATAATGTAAAAATCTCTTTACTTGATGTAAAACATGGTATAAAATATAATCTGTTTCCTAGTGAAAGAGGCTAATGCTTCATATTCTATGCTCAAAGCCACTAGTGGACAACTTGTCAGAATGTTGGGGAGTCAGTGTGGGGCAGACGTCATGCAACTTCCTTAGCATGAAGTAAACGTATTTCTTACACCAGGGGTGGTTGCTTTGAACCACCAAGTATCAAACTAATGAAGGACATTTATGACCCAATACATCTTTCTAACTTTGGTTGTATCCTAACAATACATCAAATGCCTTGATCACTTGATATCAACTTTAAGATCAACTTCCTTCTTAGCATCCGTGGCTAAGTGAGGTTCACATGTTTACAAACTAAATTACATAGCCTTTGTTACCATACTGTTGTCAGACATCAGTGAGTTAATTAATACAAATATCCAGTTGAGGTTATTATTGATATAGAATGGAAGTAATGGAGGTGCAGTTGGATAGCAGTTATTGTGTGCTTGTGTCCTTCATAGCTCACTGCCTCCACTATCGGGCTCTTCTCACAGAGTGGGCTGAAACGACTTAAACAATGGCTTAAACCACACTGCTGCCCCGCTGAGGAGGTGTGTTGTCCAAAATAATGAGCAGTTTGTGCGTCATCCTTTCCTCTACAGCAAAAGCAACAACTTTTAGCATGGTAAAGGGAGTGTTAGCTCACAACAGCGCATAGTAGAGCCTTCCAGTGGTGCTAGGATGGCTGCAAGTTTCGTTTAGAATCTTTTTATTAGCCACCGTGCCCACAAGTGATACAAATATAATGATGGATGATGCTAAGACGCTGCTTAGCTTAGAGGAGAACTCCAACACTAATATACCAGTGATACCACACCTGACAGACCAAAAGGGCCAAAAAGTAATACAGATGAAGGGCAGCGTACCAAAAGTACATGAGCCAAGTAGCCATCAGAATCAATTATAACAGCTTTAAGTTTCCTTGTTGCGTTTAAACTATTTTGTTACTTCCGATTCCCGTCGGAGTGACAAATATTTTGTCTCCTTTTTATCACGTTTAAACTTCATGGGTAGCTTTCCACAATGTGTAACCCTGCAATCATGTGTTTCTTCTGTCCTTGCAGAGCCTTTATGACCTTTATTCTTGCCTCTCAAAGCAATGCTTAATTTAACGTAAACATTCCCGCTCTGGGATTTCATGCCCAACCTGGTTTAGATCATGTCAACTTTTTTAAACCTTTTTTAAAGTGCATTTCAGACTGAAATGATTTTCAACCTGAAGCCATAAAGCAGTTATCTTTCAAGCCCAATTAGCCCTCTGACATATGTTCCCTGTTACCTCGTTACGTATTCCTGTAATTTTATAATTTTAATAGGTCAGGAAACTATGTTAATGCTGATTCTGGAGGCCTATTTCTGTGTTTATTTGCTGTGTGTGAAACGGTAGTAGCAGGCTGCAGTTGAGAGAGTGACAAATATAAAATGGACCCGGTTGCCTCATGCCTCTCTTGTGCCAAAGCTGAATCTAAATGGAAAGACCAGGACATAAATGTCCCGGTTCTGTCAGTGAAAGAGCTTTTTACAATTTTTGGCCACATCAGTCTTCAACTCACTTTGCAGAGTAATAAAATATAAGTTGGCTTGTATATGATTGCTGCTTTAAGTGTTTGCATGAATTTTCCTGTTGGTTATAAAATTTGTTCTTTTAATGTCTTTCATTTGTTCAAATAAGCTTCTGATCACACTTGATGGAAATAACCCTCTCTGTATTTTTTTGACTTCTTTTCTCTAATCCTAAAATGATTCATGACAGGAAAGCAGGTGGGTGTACGCTCACACTAAATGATTGACGAAGTGACAGAAACAGAAACCAGCAGGCTCTTGACCTTTGAGCACTGAATACATTAGGGACCTGGCACTGCTGCAACCTACTTTGAAAGTTCTTATGCAGGATCCTGAATATGACTTCAGTATCTTTGAGAGAGAATCTTATCTTTGCAGGAACTGGATGTCATCCCAGATCTGATGGGAGACAATGCCAGGTATCTGTTAGATGAGTGGAATTTCATCCAGCTTTCTGTAAGTACCATTTAACTTAATGGCTGAGAAAATCTGTAATATGTTCTTGATGTTCTTATCTATGTTTTTTTTTATTCTCATTTTTTTCCCAGATCAACCGTTCTTGGCTGTCTGATGTTCAGGCTATGTTGGTGGATTTGGAGGCGGCAAATCGAGCTCCACTGCACCCGGTGGTTGTTGTTTGTGTAAGTTCACATATGGATGTTGTGACTTTGGATTTGACACCGCAAGTAGTTTCTCATTGTCATTGTTTGCTCTTAAAGTAGTGTTGGGAGCTCTTATCAGAACAGGAACCCGGTACATGTAGCACCAGGAGAGCCAGTGCTCATTCTTCTTTCTGCTGTAAAAACCTCACCTGCAGTCGGCCTTAGGTCTCTGTTTGGAAATCTTACACGTCCCTAGGGGACCTGGTAGATTTGCCTTACTTACTGTTCACCCTGTTCCACACACCAACATCCGCAAAAAAGTAACACTAAGAGCTCAGGGGACCAAGAACAGTAAGATTCAACCTGAAACATGTTGTCAAAGGCATGCTATGTTTTTATATTTTTTGGAAAATTGGAAAATGTGTTTGCAGAGGCTGATTTCTGCTCAAAAATGCACCTCAATCACAGCAGATGTCTTGGTTATTTTGAGTCTTTGAGTTTTGAGTCTCTCTCTCTCTCACATACTCACACTCACACACACACACACACACACACACACACACACAAACAAGAAGTGAAATGTAAAAACACCCAGGTGTTTTGGTTGGACTAACTCCCTACCACGTAACCATAACAATGTCAGAGTTCCCACTATTCCC
>CAAKHB010004125.1:4821-18339 GCA_901007665.1 Aeoliscus strigatus
CCCCCCCCCCCACCCCCCGCACCCTGTCGTCTCTGTCTAATTATTTAGTCAGATCAAATTACAGCTGTGTGTGTGTGTGTGTGTGTGTGTGTGTGTGTATGTGTGTGCATATGTTATGGGTGATGGGAAAAAAACGGGTAATATGCATAGTACTTGGGTTATCTTTCTGGGTTGTGTGGGTTAGGGTTAGTTAGTGCTAGCTAAGTGATTGTTAGCTAGCGAGGTATTTTAGCCAGCTACCATAGGTTTTGTTGTTGTCAATTTATTTTCAGTTCTTTTCTGTGTGTGGATCCCTGGCAATTATCTTCTTAGCATTCTTGTGTGTGATGTGTTTTTTGTTTTATCATTATTGTTATTCCTTCCTAAATTGGGGGGAGGTCTGTGTGTCTCCCGTCACATTTGTTTTATTATCTTGATTGTAAGTGTTACTGTTATTGTGTGTTAACAAATGAAAGACATCAGATGTTCTATTAGACTGGAGCTAGTTCTTCCAACATGGCCGCTGGGAGCTGTTATGCTGCGATGCATGAAGCATGGCGTTGTGTCTTGTGGGCCTGAGGGCAGCAGTTTGGAATGAACGTCCACTGCAGTTTCTGCATCCCAGAGAGTTCATCAAGACGGAAACTACCGTGGTGTTGAACATTACCTCATAGTCCTGCTGCTGTTTATCTCCTGGAGTAGTTGAAAAGGATGAACACATTCATCCTCTTAAGTTGTGTGGAGCGTGTGACAAGATAGATAGAGATTGGAAATAGCTCGCTATGGTTAGGGTTATCTGTCTGTCTGTCTGTCTGTCCATCTGTCCCCGTTGAGATACAATGACCTGTTTTTCTAGGGAAGCCTAGCTAAGACAGAAGCCTAAGCTAGCCAGCTAACCCCCCAGCCCATCTATCTAGCTTTCTTTCTTTTATTTTTTTCCTAGCCTTTATTCAAACAGGTTGGTCCCCCTGAGATACAATGACCTGATTTCAAGGGAGGCCGGGCCAAGACAGCAGTCTACGAAAGTTGCAACAATGAAGAACCAACAGCATAAAATACAAAATCCATCTATGATCCATCCATCTAGTCCATCTGGTGATGGTCAGAACAGTTCTCATACGTGTACTGAATCACTAGAATCTGTGCGGTAACAAGATTCATTCAGAAGATTTCTTCACCAAATCGTTCAGTGCCTCCCTTCCCAAGCTTCGTTGCATCCTGATGCGCTGAAACATGCCAGATTCCCCTTGGAAATTTTGACATTTAAGAAATCTCATCACTGAATGACGGAGACGAACGCGGATTTCAACATGTTGTAAATATTCCTAAGCGATCTACAGTTGGGCATGGATCTGTCAGTTTGAACCTCTGAAGATCGCTCAGGGTTCATGCTCAGTACATAAATACATCCACAGCGAGTCAGTACATCCACAACGCACAAATACGTTCAGTGAACTAGTACCTCCTGTGCACTCAGTTTTTTCGCTGCACAACAGGTTGTTCAGTGACCCGTTCAATTCACCCTAGAGATTCGTTTTTTTCGACCCAGTCATTCGCAAACAGAACAGCAGTATGTCCGTCCGTCCGTCCTTCCGTCCGTCCGTCCATCCATCCGTTCTTGCATCACATGAAGTGACGCCGCCATGCTGCCCTGAAATGTGACGAGTTCCTCCACCGGTGGTGACTGTGAGCTGCTGCGAGGAACAAACTGTCCCACGCTGACACAAAGAGCGATGAAGACGTCACCAACGCAGAGCAGAGACGGGGGTTTCAAGTGTGTATGGGACTAAGATGGAACATTTCTTTGACTGCGAAGTGACGTGTGTTTGACGTGTGTGATCAACGAGTACAATTCCTCGTTGCTGTTCTCCTGTTGCTGTCTCAGGTTCTTCAGCTGAAGTATGTTCGTGCACATGAGAGCAGCGACGTTTGTTCCTTCTGAACAAATTCATTGGATTTGAAGCTGCACCGGCTAAGAATAACTCAAGGTTTCACACCACACTTACATGTTGCTTAGCAACCATGTATTCATTACCACTAATGGTAATGTTTTTTATATTATAGAAGAGAAAATACAAACCCATATGACTCTGACCTTATTTTTTACAGCCTTTGCTGGACCTCTGGTATTCTTATACTCATATTTAATGCTTTCTAGCTGTCATCCTCCTGTCAACTCGACAGCCATATTAGCTCATTCTATCTTCAGGTGCACTTTATGTTGTGTTTTCTTTGTATTTTCCATCATTTCGCTCCTCAGATAACCGCAACTAGTCAGCTGCTCAAGAACATAATGAACTCCTCTTGTCACCAGCTGGTCCGTGGGCTTTCTTTGACAGATGTGACTGAAGCTGGATGCAGTGGTTTCTATTATTTGAAAATGTGGCAGCTCTTCCAAGCACTGAGCATTAACGAGAGCCCAAAGTGACCAAAGTAAAAACTGGTGCTACAGAGCAACGGGCATCATCACAAATCCCCAGATCCCAGAAGGACCGGGTGTGCACTCTGGCATCTGAGCAGCTGTCATGGCAGCAGGATGAAAGTGTGGAATGTAGGAGAGGTCGGAGGTCACGACAGCCCCATCAATGCCATGTGAGGAAAAAAACACTCTCATGAAACATGTTCTATTCTTTGTGTACTGTACCTCCAGTCATTCTTTTCACATGTACGTGCTTACATGTCTCACAAAATAGTCCTCTTGTCATTAAATACGTTTGTTGTACCCTGTTGTAAACTTTCAGGAAAACATGCACATAAAACGTACATGGTTTCCAATTTGTTTTTTAAAAATCAGGGAAATCTAGAACGTTCATCCCACTGCAGGTGTGTGACACCTGGGTAGGATCTAGAGTATGACGTAGGATGTGACTTAGGGTACGACGTAGGGCGTGACTTAGGGTAGGATCTAGGGTACAACACAGGATGTGACTTAGGGTAGGATCTAGGGTACGATGTAAGGTGTGACTTAGGGTAGGATCTAGGGTACAACACAGGATGTGACTTAGGGTAGGATCTAGGGTACGACGTAGGGTGTGACTTAGGGTACGACGTAGGATGTGACTTAGGGTAGGATCTAGGGTACGACATAGGATGTGACCTAGCGTAGGATCCAGGGTACGACGTAGGGTGTGACTTAGGGTAGGATCTAGGGTACGACACAGGATGTGACTTAGGGTAGGATCTAGGGTACGATGTAGGATGTGACTTAGGGTACGACATAGGATGTGACCTAGCGTAGGATCCAGGGTACGACGTAGGACATGACTCAGGGTAGGATCTAGGGTACGACATAGGGTGTAACTTAGGGTAGGATCTAGGGTACGACGTAGGATGTGACTTAGGGTACGACATAGGATGTGACTTAGGGTAGGATCTAGGGTACGACGTAGGGTGTGACTTAGGGTAGGATCTAGGGTACGATGTAGGATGTGACTTAGGGTACGACATAGGATGTACGACGTAGGGTACGACGTAGGGTACGACGTAGGGTGTGACTCAGGGTAGGATCTAGGGTACGATGTAGGATGTGACTTAGGGTACGACATAGGATGTGACTTAGGGTAGGATCTAGGGTACGACGTAGGGTGTGACTTAGGGTAGGATCTAGGGTACGATGTAGGATGTGACTTAGGGTACGACATAGGATGTGACTTAGGGTAGGATCTAGGGTACGACTTAGGGTGTGACTTAGGGTAGGATCTAGGGTACGACGTAGGGTGTGACTTAGGGTAGGATCTAGGGTACGACATAGGATGTGACTTAGGGTACGACGTAGGATGTGACTCAGGGTAGGATCTAGGGTACGACGTAGGGTGTGACTCAGGGTAGGATCTAGGGTACGACGTAGGGTGTGACTCAGGGTAGGATCTAGGGTACGACGTAGGGTGTGACTCAGGGTAGGATCTAGGGTACGACGTAGGGTGTGACTTAGGGTACGACGTAGGGTATGACTTAGGGTACGACGTAGGGCGTGACTTAGGGTAGGATCTAGGGTACAACGTAGGGTGTGACTCAGGGTAGGATCTAGGGTACGATGTAGGATGTGACTTAGGGTACGACGTAGGGTGTGACTCAGGGTAGGATCTAGGGTATGATGTAGGATGTGACTTAGGGTACGACGTAGGGTGTGACTCAGGGTAGGATCTAGGGTACGATGTAGGATGTGACTTAGGGTACGACGTAGGGTGTGACTCAGGGTAGGATCTAGGGTACGACGTAGGGTGTGACTCAGGGTAGGATCTAGGGTACGACGTAGGGTGTGACTCAGGGTAGGATCTAGGGTACGACGTAGGGTGTGACTCAGGGTAGGATCTAGGGTACAACGTAGGGTGTGACTCAGGGTAGGATCTAGGGTACGATGTAGGATGTGACTTAGGGTACGACGTAGGGTGTGACTCAGGGTAGGATCTAGGGTACAACGGAGGGTGTCAGTGTCACCACAGAAGCATCAAGGTTGCGTGCCAACACTGAACCTGAGTAGTTTTTGTGGAACAGGGTTTGTGGGCGTTTGACGTCTCTGTGCTGTGACTGATGCACTTTGGGCTGTTTTGAAAGAGAAGTCTGATTGACGTTTTGTTATTTTCTGTCTTTGTCGTGTGTCTTCGTTTTCCTGTGACGTTCATCACACACTGACACACACACATCTCTCTCTGTGCAGGGGTCTGGCTGTCAAAGGTGCGGAGGAAGAGGCGATGCCTGACGTGACGGTGGCTGTCTTCAGCCACTGAACGCTAACCT
Source organism: Aeoliscus strigatus (assembly GCA_901007665.1). Lineage (NCBI taxonomy): Eukaryota > Metazoa > Chordata > Actinopteri > Syngnathiformes > Centriscidae > Aeoliscus > Aeoliscus strigatus. The sequence goes on from CAAKHB010004125.1 coordinate 9,538, forward strand.
CACTCTGGAGCATGTGACAGTGGAATAACAGTCTGCAGTGCAACCTGTTTCCAACGAACCACGACCGACCGCGACAGGATGTTTATTGGAGGACAAAAGCTCTTCTTGCCTGTCACACATCTTAGTTCCAAGTGCCATTTAGGTGTGATGCCACCTGGACCTAGCAGCGGAGCCTCCAGGTAGAGTCACTTCTCTCATGGCAAGAAAACTGCTCAATAAAAGAACAAGTGTCCTTCTGTTGAGAACCCTGAGGAGCAACGAGAGATCAGAGAAACACCTGGATTCATGCAGATTTTGTCTTCGACTCATGTAAAGTGGAACTTTAAAATATGAAAAAAGGGAATTCTGTTTCTTTGACCAGATTGTTTGTCAGTATGTGAACTCGCTGTGGACGAACACTGAACACTTCAGCTTTCAGACTGTTTCTTTAACTCGCCAATTGCTTCTTCTGGTAAAAAAAAAATCTATATCTCTGTCTTTCAGTCAATCTTTATTTGTTATAGCACTTTTTATAAAAACTTCAAACAAGCAAAGAAAACAAACCAGCAGACCAATACCCACCCAGCCCATAATTAATTACACAAGTAATTCAAGTCAGAAACCAGCTGAATAAGATAGAAAGTATAAAAACATAAAATAATAGAATAGATTATGAAGATCAAGTCAAGTCAGTCTGGATATGTCGTTAAAAGGACTGAACATAGTCTGTAAAACGCTAATAAAATTATATGTAAAGCAGCATACTGGTCAGTGACTCAGGTAATAAAATTGTATGTGAAGAAGCGTGAGTGCGTCACGCTGGCCGGCGTTCCTGAAGGGTTCGCCTCCTTCCCAGCCTCTCACCGTCTCTGTGAGGCCAATTTAATTAGCAGCCTCACAGCTCCAGCTTCGCAGGCAGTGAAAGTAGGTCGTAGCTGAGAGTCTCCTGCTACATTTCAAGACGGAAGGCAACGTAAAAGATTACGTTTGCACCGACGACAAATGTGAGAAACTACGTGTGTGTGTGAGATCCACACAAACAAACTACGGTCGGAACCCACCTCACTCTGTTTGTCTTCTGGTCCTGTGGAATCCATTCATTTCCTATGAGGGGAAAATCTGTCATTTTTCACGATTTCCTCGGAAACCGTTATTGCGTTCTTCTTGATAATTCCACATGGAACGATGTATGTCACACAGTGTTCGGACGAATGCTTCTGCACTTTGTTGAAATATTATTTGATGTCAGAAATGTCTCGACTTGCTTTGTTACTCCCACAAATACTCTTACCGTATCTGACTGCTGAGTAGATGGGTTCGCTGCTCGCCAGCGGATCACTGAAACACATCAATCGACCATGAACGCAGGGTCAAAGGTCAGGTTTGCCTTTTATTGCACAGACTACTCATTCACAAATGTGTGTAAAGGAAAGTGTTTGTAGCAGGTGAACATGGTGGGATGTTCTGTGTGTTTTTTTTCATCCAGAGGAATGTCGACTTCAGGGCTCGTACGTCTTCATTCCCTTTGCAAACCGATCATTAACTCGTGTACCGCTGCTCTTGTCACAGCTGCGGCGGGAGTCAGCAGCTCTGTGATGTATGACGGCCATTAGCGCCTCAGTGGAAACAAAAAGCATTTGAAGACGCCAATGACACACAAACGTCCAAAAACGTCCCCACGCCGCAGCTGTGTGAGCTCCGTCTGCACGCCACGAAACATCAACGCTTCATTTCAACGCAGCATCTTCATCCGGTTCAGTTGGTGGACTGATTCTCGTCCATTGGAAACTTAGAACCAGAGTCAGCCGGGATCGAACCCATTTTTCCCAAAAATGTATTGCTTTAAATAATCATTGAAAAAATATCCTACATTAAATACATTACATTAAATGACCTGCCAAGCTGAAGTACCCGGAGAGAACCCGGTCCAAAGTCAAACTTTCTCCTCTGTGTCGCCGTTCATTTCCTTCTTATTTATTTGTAGAACAGAATAACACAAACAACCATGAACAGATGACTGAAAATAAGAGGGAACAGGAAGCGTTTGACGTTTTCCGACAGCATAAATAGTCATTTAACTACGGTACTACAACGCTAACGTATCGGCAGTCGTAGTGTCACTGCTGTTGCAGGGTTTCTCTCTCTTTCTCTTTCTCAAGAGATTATGTAAAATTGGAGTGTGTCTTTATGAAGTCATTATTATTACTTTAGAGATGTCGCGATGCTTCCCCTGTGTGTGCTTTCACCAAGATGGCAGCACTGGGGAATGTTGCTGAATGTTTTTTCATCTTTGGATGGGTGTTTATGTATATTGTTTTTTTTGTTTATCGCAGCATAATGTTAATCCGTGGTGTTTCCTAACTTCTTTAGAATACTTAAATGAACACGGGAGGATGGGCGACACGTTGAGAGGTACTGTAATTAGAGGTTGATTTGAAAAAATACATCACTTTTTGGTCTAAAAGCTGCTGAGACTTTTCTCCAGACAGTTCCTTCTTCCTTTCTGTTCAGTTGAACAGAAGAAATAATAAGGAGCCAGATGCACCCTTTAACACCAACAGCACAAGGATTAGGAGTTAGTTACTTCTTCCAGCAGCATAATTACACCAATATTTGTGCTGTCAGAAAACGTCCAGCGGTTCCTGAAAGCTGAGAAGTGTCATCGGTTCCTCCACCTGGTGTGAAGAAGGAGCTGGAAGGAGAAAACGTCCATCGGTTCCTGGGAGTTGAGGACTTGTCATTACGGTAATGACTCGCCACCTTCCAGCAACAGAGCGAATACCGTAATGAGCGAATACCGTAATGACAGCAACATGGCTGTCGTCAACTTTCAGTAACAGTTGGACGTTTTCTGAGCACAATTAGTTACACTAAATAGTCGTACGCTAGCGGGAATGTGGTGCCGGGGATACGTGGGTGTTAAAGGGTGAATTCCCTGAAGCCGGCAGAGACACTGACGTGATGGTCGGTAACAGGTTGTATTTGTAGCTCTGATCCACAGAAACAGGAGAGGGAACAGACTACAACACTGAACGGACCAGGAAACTGATAATCAGCAGCCATCGTACAACTTGAATGAGAGGAGGGAATGAGACTAATAGAAAAAGAACAGAGGGAAGCAATTCATTCCGGATTCATTCTCTGTGTGGAGAATAAGGGGGGTGGGGGGGGGATACACGAGAAGAAACGCTGCAGAATATTTATCAAATTTTGAATTATGGATGATGCAGAAATCTGCAGCTTCTATAGAAAATGGAACAAAGATGAACAAAGAAAAAGGCTTTTTAACAGAACGGAGGAAGATTGAAAGCAGACATCAGAGCACAAAGGGTGGAAAAATCAAAAACATTAGAGAGGAAATACTCCTGACGTAAAGTCAGAGGAGTCGACAGCTGAGGGGTGTCACCCTGACACCATCATTTATGAACGTGGCTGGAGTACTTGTGTCATACAAAGACGTGTTTGGTAGAACGTCAGAGGACGGAGTTTGTGCTCAGCAGCCCCCTGTGTGATTCCCCCACACCGACACGAACTAGAACGGACAGGAAGCATTCATCGACCGTCGCCCGGCTCCACTCCATCAGTGCCGCCACCAGTTCCACCTGGAGAACGTGTTCCCACGGGGGCACGCTTGGATTGGAAAGGAGTTGACAGGTTCCTGTGAAACCAAATGACTTTTGGAACCGGGAACGCACCAGGATGAGATTGACGCTCCGACAGGAAGGAGAGAAGATGAGAGAGGATGAGACCTCTGATCCGCCATCACACCAGCGCCGTCAAATGTGATCCGCTTCCTGATCAACCGACTGTACGACAGCTGGTCTATTTACTGGTCAAACACAATTTTTATGTGTGATTTCTATTTTTTTCACAGTCAAACAATTTCACAGAAAATGAGCCCAGGCCAGTGAGTTTGACTTTGAAAAGATAATAACAAAAAAATAGAAAAAATGAAAGCGGTCCCACAGACTGAAACACCACACAACGGTTTATTGGACGTTTTGTGAACAGTCAGAAACAAGTACAACTCTTCGTGTGTCACTTCCTGAGACTGCTCCTTCTACACCAAACAAAAACGTAGTTTACGCGTACGACGACATGGATACGCGTCATGAGGATGAATTCACTGTCGGTCGACATTCCTCTCATTATTCCCCTCAGTGTCACAGTTAAAATGACCTAACAGGCTGGGACCAGCGGGGGGGTTGTTGGGGGTTGAGTGCACGTGAAGCCTGAGGAGGAAAAACAGAAAAAAGAAGCAATATACAGACAAACAAAGGAAGCCCCCCACCCCCGGGTGTCCACTGAGGCTCCTCACAGACCCCGTGGTTCCGCCCGTGGTTGGGCCCCTCCCATGGGACGAACCACGTCCCAGTGGAAAGAACCATGACCGGATTTTTTTTGTTTGTCCGTTTGTTCTCATATGAAACCTTCACTTCTGATGACACGTGACGTCACATACCCCACCCCCCCCCGGAATGTTCCTCCTTCGTTCACTAACTCGTCAAAAACCAAAACTCTCTGAACAGAAGTAGTTTGTCCCGCGGGTCATGTGACCAAATTGGCGCGAAAGGGACGTATTTAAATTACGCAGTGCGTGCGCGTCCGTTTGGACCCGTGACGTCATGTTCGTGTGACCGCAGCGCTTCTGATGTGGGTGAGTGAGTGTGTGTGTGTGTGAGTGTGAGTGTGTCACAGTCGGTCTTTACATAATAATACTAATACATTAGCAGTCAGAGTGTAAAAGAGGAATACAAATGTGACCCTCTGCCACGGGACCCCCCCTGGGCTCTGCGTTGTGATTTGTTTTTGACGTTAGTGGTGCGGAGAAGGAGACACCCGACGCAGAATGTCGATTGCGACCGGACCATAAGATTCCTTTATTTCGTCGTCGAACACCCTTCCAAGACAAACGGAACAAAACTAAAACTCAACAATAGTGAACAAAAACACCATACCGGGTTCTAGCAGCGATATGCACAAAAAATGTTTGCAAGACACCGTCACGATGCTTACCTTCCAAGACAAACGGAACAAAACTAAAAAACATGGCGTCCGACACGGAGTACACCTGCAAACTACGGAAACTCTGCTAGGACAAAAACAAAAAAAACAGCGCGTCCTGGCGTGTCTGCTTTACATAGAGTTTAACTCGCCACCCAGTGGCATAAACAGGTAACTGCCTTACACAAACAACAGTAAACGTCATAACCTCTGTTGAACCTGTTTACCAGTCACCAGCTGCTCTGTAATGGATCATACAAACACAGTGACGTGACAGTGATGAAGTCTGAGACTCACGGGTGGTGAATTGAATCCCCAGTCAAAACCATTTTTATTCCATTCTTCTGTTTGTTCCATTGCTGTGTTGGTCTCCTCTGGCGGTGGCATCAGTCGACCTTTTTTATTCAGACCAACGACAGACGGACGCTCGTGTTTACAATTCACACGTACATGACCGTATGTGTGTATGTTGAAAAAGAGAATTAAACAAATCAAATCCCAAATCTGATGGCAAAGACGGCCACGGTCACAGAGGTGTGACGGGCAGACGGGTTGACTCAGCTCCAAGGACAAGTGACTGTCAGTTTAGAGTAAAAATACACAAACATAACAAGTAATATGTAGTTCGTCAAGGCAGCAAAACGAAGAAACAAAAACAGAACAGAAAATACAACCACCAGCACGTACAGCAAGTGAAGATGATGATTGGACGCGTTCACGTCGAACCGGATCACTGGTGATCACAGCGGACCCGGATCCACGTTGTAGAACGGCCCATGAGCCGGTAAACGGACCGCTTGTCGCCCCCAGAGCTACGTTTGTAATCCACCGCCCACCCTCCATGACGCTGCCTCATCTTGTGGAAACGTTTCCTCCAGCTCTGGTGACTTCGCGGCCACCGTCGTTTTCATTCAGCAGCTCATCGGTGGGATCTTTCTTCTCTCCTGTGTTTTCTTGAGAGCAGCGTCAACGGACATTTCCCCTCAACGAGTGAAAACGATGCAAAGTGCTGATGATGAACTTTAAAATAAAACTTCAAAATAAAACATGATGGAGCCAGAGTTCAATCAGGAAACAGTTTTTGTGTGTTTGTCTCAAGTCCCGTTCCTTCAGTCCCCGTCGGGCTGTTCGCCAGCCAATCAGCCCCCTGCCGACCAGGCAGCCATTTTTCCCCACATGTACACGGCGTGTGTTCCTCACCCGCCTCAGTCCAATCGTTTCTAGATGTTTCCCTGCGATGTCAGACACCCCAGGAGAGGTTTGATTCTGGATTAAACTACCGGACCAGAGAGAGGCCTTACAATGGGTGCTGGGGGGGGTCCTGGGCACGTCGGAGCCGCCCACGTTCTGCTCCAACCAGCAGAGAGGAGCTCAAAGGCTCAGCAGCCCGTCGACTCCAGCCAGACACCGCGATAACGTCCTGAAATAAAATCACCCACCACGCCACTGTCGCTGAAAAACACAAATCACCGTGATCTCTGGGGTTCGGTCCGTCCACCGCTCAGCGCCCATCAGCCGAGTGTCCGACTGTCGGAGACACGAACACGTTGTTGGCAGGTTGTTGTCAGGTTTACTCTCAGAGGCGTGTTTGAGCACTGGAAGCCTCCTAAATAACGTCCACACGTTTCATCTTCCTAGATCGTCATTGTCATCGTCCCTGTGAGACGACGATGGGTGTACATCACACAAACATTACTGATCAATGCGCCTGTTGGGTTATGGACGAGTTCTTCTAAGACTCAAAAATCAATCTGTTTCTCGGGCCGGTGTGTTGGAAAGAGAACGGTGAACAACTTTATTTATTTTGTACTTGCTACCTTTGCTTGGTGAAAATACTGCAGATTGGTTCGTGGTGTCGTTTGCTGACATCACATCAGTGTGCGGGAGCGAGCTCGTTTACACAAGGACACTGTCACATTAGCACCTGCTGGAATTTGGGTTTTGTTCTTTATTCACCCTCATTTGTGTTGTAAGACAACATGGTTGACATTTGAATTCTGACTCTGAATCTGATTATACAGGAGACTTGATTTAGGGAGTGTATTTTCAATAGAGTAACAGGTTACAGGCCTGTGATCGCTTCAAGTTGAGAGAGTCACGTAAATGAAAGGTAACGGTTGAAATGTGATCTACATGAGCTACATGTATCGTGTCAAGATAAATAAATGTCCTTTATTACGTCAGTAAGACGCGTGGATTCACTGACTGACCAGGAAGTCGTTTTTCTTTCTTCTAGTTTCCCATATTTCAGAATACATATATTTATATGGACTGGAACCGTTTGTTGTGTGTTGTCTGTGTCTGTGTGTATCGATGTATATACTGGTATTTAATGTTTATATTTCTGTGTCAGACATGTGGAAACGTGATTAGTTGGTGTCAGACAGACGCTCCCGTTGAAGACGCGACGCGTTTGTCGGCACAAACGTTCACTTGAGAAAGGTCTGTGACCCAAACGTCACGAGGAAGAGACCCGACCGGTGGCTGAGCGGGTCTCTGCTGCTCCGTCTCCATCTCAGTCTCCATGGAACTGTGACAGCTCATCAGCTGCTCAGATTAAACATGGAGGATTTGTGTCACAAGCTGCTGAAGTCACCATCCGACTCCTTCATTAACAGGGTTCTGACCCGTCGTTTCCACTGGCGCTCAGAGGCTTGGGCGGCTAAAATGTATTAATTAGCTGGTTTTGTTTCCTTCTGTCATGTTGAAGTAATACAGGGTGTTACTTCCAGACAAAGCATCGGTCTTCGTTTGAAACAGAATTGATTAAAAATTCACGTTCACCGGTGAATATCTTTCCTTCTTGACGGGGTTTTTCACCGCTTCTTTTCCGTAATTGCTCTCCCAGCGGCCATGTTTTTGGGCAGAATGACGCAAGTAAGAATAAACACAGTAATTAGTTGTGTAGAAAGTACAGGAAGCTGAGAGAAGAGGACGGAGATGAGGGACATTAGAATCCCCTCCGGTGTTATTAGCGTCAGCAGCAGTGGAACGCATTGACCCAGAGGACCAGCGTGGTACTTAAAGGAGCAATGCGGGGTTTTGTGGGTCTTTGTCCATTGATCCGTCATCAGACCTACCTGCACCGACCAGACATGTGAGATCAGGATCAGGATCAGCTCTGTGCACTCCGACAGTTTGTGTCTGATTCCAGCGACCACGTGACTGTAATAAAACAAACACAGGACTCCTCTCAGTCACAGAGACCTTCTTTGGTCCTTGTCCTGGTCCTCATCCTGCACCAGAAGTACCAGAAATACCAGAAGTAAACAGGAGCCATGGGAGCACATGGAGCGGATAATAACTAATAACTCACTGACTGTAGGTGACAAGGTCACTGAATGGAGGACGACGATGTCGGTGGGATGATCTAATTGGACGAGGTCTGAGCTCAACGGGTGATGTTCTAGTTGCAGATGTGCACCGGGGGCTCCTGTCCCCAAACAAATGAACACGTTTCTCTGTGACGTGTGTGCACACACTGGTCGGTTCGATGGCGGTTTGCGATGGTGATCCTCCTGCTCCTCCTCCTCCTCCTCCTCCTCCTCTGACTCCATTTTCGTCCTCTGGCCCTTCTCCCGCCAACCTGCTGTGAACATCTGCAGCAACGTGCTCGCCCACGCTAAACAGCCGCGCTTCCAATCCACGGCTCATTGGGGAAAAAAGGGTGTGTGTAGCAGTGTGTGTATGTGTGTGTTATCTGTTTATAGCCTGTTCAGTGATGTGAGAAAATAAAGTGTGTGTGTGTGTGTGTGTGTGTGTGTGTGTGTGTGTGTCCGCCCCTGATGCTGAGCTGGAGGGCTGTGTGGGCAGATGATC
>CAAKHB010004130.1:0-12733 GCA_901007665.1 Aeoliscus strigatus
TGGCCTGAAGCATGACAGTTCACCATGAAGCCACTGGTGGCGTGTCCATGTATGAGGGACAAGCCAAGTTCAGTTGATCCCTGCGTGAAGGACTCACACACCCTGGGGTGGCGTACCGTCACTTTTAATGACAAACCAACAGACCTAGGGACCAAGGTGGCGCTGACGGAATTTGCGTCCAATCAGACGATACTAGTTGCTAACCAGGGTTCCAATCTCCGGCCTCAAACAGTGAGTTTTATTGGCTATGAATCTGCCTCAGGAAGTTTCACACCCACTGGTCAAATCTCACCCACCTCAGTGACTCAGATGTTCTTTCAGAAACAACGATACAGTGAATTTAAATGTGCTGAAGACACATTCCACAAATGGGACTACTGATTCAAATGAAGAGGCGTTTTCAGACAACTAGCTACAGATTTAATTCAATTCAATTTATTTGTATAGCCCAACATCACAATTTACAATTGTCTCGATGGACTTTACAGTCCGCACATTGCTACACCCTCTGTCCTAAACCCTCAGTCAGGGTGAGGAAAAACTGCCCAAAAAAATGAACACATAAACAATCACTGAGTCAGCTTGTGAAGTCTAACTCCTCACTCGTACCAACTTGGCTGCATTGGGATTTCGTCAGTGTCGAGCAGCTGGTTGGAACATGAACGTTCCCCCTCTACTGCCTGGCGACAGTACTGATCGGAAGGTCTGATCAAACGACCACGCTGATTTACAGAGGCGATAGCAGATCTGTTTTCCAACTGGAGAATGAGTCAAACTCACATCATGAAGTATGAAAGGGCAATTTCATCCTCATGATTTCTACATTGGTCTATAAATCATTTTCTTTCTCCATAGTTGGAACATTTGTTGCGTCCTGATTGTCCCTGTGGGAAATCTTGCAGGTCTGAATCCATCAACACACACACAGTACATACGTGTTTTTAACCTGCATTTCTACAGCATCCATGTCCGCCTCAGATGTTGATAGTGTGTTCTGCTCAGCCATCTTTGACTTCGATGTAGTTTCAGTGTGACGCATGGACAAATGACTCACTGTGGAATTTGTTACAGCTTTTCAGTGTTTATTTCACCATCGTTGAAGCCCCAGATCTCACACATCTAACAAAACACAACACAATATTCATGGAAACTTTACAGAAACAACCTGCGTCAGGTTTCGCTGGGCGGTGAAACTTATTACCAATCTATCAACTAGTTTTCTTCACGCTACAATGAGTTACAGATAAATACGTGGTTCTGATGAACATTAACAACAAGTAACAAATACTATGTACAACATTGTGTTTGTGTGGATCCACCGAAAACACCCAAAACCTTTTGTTTGTTGAAAGAGGTCAGAAGTTAAATTTAAAAAAAACAACAAAAACCAATTGATGGGTGCTGGTTACACCAACGACAGATAGTGTGGTGAATGAATACAAATAGTGACAGTTCATCTAAAATCAGGACACCCTGATAAATAAGTAGTCAAAAATATATATTAGAATTCTCCCACATCCACCCTCTTGTCCCGAAACTTGCTCCTGGCCTTGGTCCGAGCTTTGAATGCAGCAGAGTTGTGGAGGTGCTGTCAAAGAAAGGAAGAAGAGCTCTGAGTGACAAAAGACGTTTCAATCAACTGAGCGACGCGTGTTCAGCAGCAGCAGCAGCAGCACATACCCGTTCAAAGCGAGAGATTTTCATGGCCTTCATCGTGGCAGAGTCCACCAGCACAGGTGGGCCCAGTTCAAACACATCTCTGATGAATTCATTCGCCTGGTTGGACAAAAGACGACGTCTCCTGAAGAAACTAACTTACATCGAGTACAATCCAAAGAAGGCTTTGTTCTGCCGTGCTCGTTCTCAATCAACAGTGCAATGTGAGTTGTTTCTGTGATGACATCAGCTGCCAGGAGGATCTTAAAACTGTTTTCATGGTCATGAGAAAAAAAAAAAAAAAAAACACCTTACCTGCAAGTGGTAGTTCATCCCAGAGCCGACAAACTCTCTGAACGCGTCGTAGGTTCTCTTTTTGAGCCAGCTGTTGATGGTCATGCGTTCTGTCCCGAAGCGAATCGTCTCTGACTGGAAGTCGCCCTCCTGGAAGAAACGGGAGTTAGAGTTAGTTAGAGCAGAACTGCTGGGACAGGCGTCTAACATTTCACAGACTCCATCCTCAGAGTCAAATCCAGGCCTGCTCACGTCTTCACACCACGTCTCTGAATCTGACTGACGCCGGGTGGAAGCAGCGAAGGGCAAATTACAATCCGGCCCACAAATAAGGCTCGTCGGTCATCACTGACCTCAACCGCCTTGAGCACGTCTCTGAACACCGACCGCTGCTTCTTCTTATCGGTCTTGGCTCTGTGCTTGTTGCAGTCCGTGGCCAGAGCGTTCAGCTTATCACACAGTTCATCCCAGTCGTCAAACTCAAACTCCTGAGGGAGCACAAGGGAAGAAAGGCTACGTTTACCAGAGAGTCAAACATGGACGACTTCATACGGAGCAACGCGAGTTTGGTCTGATGGACTGTGGAGGAGTGAACTCTTACGGGGTCCATGTCTCTGGCCAGCTCAAAGAGCAACGCAATGGTCTCTCCTGCAGCAATTCTCATGTTCACGTCTTCACTCTCCAGCAGCCTTGGTAGTTTGGGCAGGTGCCTGGAAGACAAGATAGATGCCGTCGCTATCGGCCAGCTGTTCTGAAACCCAGATTCGAGGGACAGAAAGGCATCTTACTTGCAAAAGATGTCTTTGAGCTGGCTGGCAGAGCAGATGGTGAGCAGCAGTGCCCAAGACAGAAGGGCGTTCGTGTGGAGCTGGCTCATCTGGGGGCCGACAGAAGGACACGTACCATCCGCCTTCGCATAGGATCGGGTGAAGAGGCTCTCAAAGCACTCCATGGTGGCTTGCACGTCCTACGGCAGGACGCAGCGACATGAATGACAACTGGCTGCCAAGACGAGCAAAAGGAAGAGCAGAACTTACCAGAATGTCATCTTCTGCAACTAACGTGCAGAGGCCGAGACTTGTCGCCACCTGTTACAAAAGCAAAGACCATTTTCAGCCGACTCTCCAAAGTTTTAGGCGGCAGTGAGATCAGGTGGACCGTGCATTCCTCTCCTCCTCTACTCACAGCCTGTCTGGCCTGAATGTTGGCTGATCCGTCTGCCAGAATGTTTTTGAAGATGGGTTTCAGGGTCTTCAAGACGTCCTCGCTCTCGATGCCTGAGCCCAGCTGGATACACAGCAAGCAGGCTAAAGAAGCTGCGGCCCTCTGCTCCTCGCCTTTTCCTGTTGAGGGGGGAGGAGGGTCATGTCCGTCTATCCAACACATACCCCGACATAAAGAAAAACGCCAGAACAGGAGCGTCCGGTACCTTTCTTAAGACAGCGTTCGATGCTGTCTGTGATGGTCATCCTCCTCTCAGAGATGAACTCGTACAGAATCCGTGTAGCCATGGCCGTCTTAAGGCCATCCAGTGCCCCCTGCCTGGTCTTCGCACTGAGGAAACAAGACACCCAAACGACATTAGTCCTTTAAAAAAAAAAAAAAAGACAATTATCTCGTTAGTCTGCCAAAAACTTTTTTGTGCAGGCTGAAGTTAGCTGACTTGTGACTCGCTGAACTCATGAGGAACAATGTAATAATACCTCTTGTCCACCGTGCTGTCGATGAAGCCCTTCAGCTTGAACTGGAAATCCTCCTGGGCTGCATCCTCACTGGCTTCTCCACCTGCCAATGCCACAAGAGGTGGTGAGCTTGAGCTTTTCTGAAACGCCTGAGACCAATGAGCATCTTGGACATGACTGTACGTCACCTTCGTCTGCTACACTGGTGGCGTCACTGAAGCTGCTGCAATGACTGAGGGTCTCGATGGAGACGTCCTCATCACTGAAAGGCTGCACGCTTCCATGCTGCCCTCCTGGAAAAAAGAAGGATTGACACAACCAGATGAGATCTAATGCATTAGTGCAGTGCAGCAGGTTTCTGAGTTGATTATGTAACCAGGGTGCAGCACAGGTACTGTGACAGACATGATTATCTAATCTGTTCTGTCCTTGGTGTCTTATCCATTCCAAAATGTCATTATTTCATAAGAATTTGCCCTGTGTTGTCACAGTCAAGGGCAACCCACACCTCAGCTGGGTCTGTAAACACAAGTGTTCGGGCCACAGAGACAAAGGTCAACGAGTGCAACAGTGCAACCGCCATGGATGCCAAAACAGACCTCAACAGACACACGTGCAGAATAGAAATAAGCGATAAGCAACCATGTGTCATGGACAGGAATTTGGAAGCAAGAAGGAAGTGTTCTCATTGAAAATGTATCATCTGAAATGTTTCATCAGATAACAGAACAATGAATGTTTGGCGGTTGTGTTCACTCTGCTGTGAATGAGCGCTGGTTTCCCCTTCACTGGTATTAGTGACCAGGAAGATCTAGACCAAAGTCGTTTTACCGTGTTCAAACTCTAATTCAAAAGAGACTAATTCAAATCTATTCCAAATACTGTTTTTTCCCCCCAGTATGATTAACACGAAATAGCCTCCTGTCATGACCTGTGCCAACCTCTACCATTTAAGGGGAATGTTTGCATTCCCTTAAAAAACGCCTCAGTAACACTGACGAATACAATCTGCTGAATCTGAAGTCCATCCGACAAGATGTTGACGTGGACCCGGCAGCTGATTTCGGAGAATTGGGCGCCGCCTCTTATACTCCACTCCATTCCATTCTCCAGGTCTAGACTACCCGCCATATGTTGTTCAAAATAACGACCCCACAATAACTACCAAGACACAAACAAATACATTACAGGATCGAATGTAACTGGCCAAAGAACAAACCGTTACAAAATGTTAGCGCACTAGCTAACGTTTACGACAACGACCTGCTCGCTGAGCTGGCTATCACGTTGTTAGAAACGTGTTATTTCTGATTTCTATTTCATATGCTAGTTTTGTAAAGCGTTAAGTCATCGCTATTTACTGAGCTTAAGCCATTAAAGCCGAACAACATGTCAAGTATGGTGTATTTTTGAAAACTGCATTAACTGCCACTGGCTAGCTGACGGTGACTGTTAGTGTTTAGCTAAAACTGTAAGATCCTTCGACGATAACTGATACTACATTAAGTCATCGCCATCGAATGAGTTTTGAAATTAATATAAAGAAATTGCGTATCGCTGCTTGAACACATAAAACAGCGTTGCTTTGTGTGTTTTAGGCTAGTTAGCTGCAAGCTAATTCTAGACTTAGGCCAGTCAGACATGTTTGTAGTCTTTTCTGTAAACACGTTACATGGCATACAATACACCGAGGAAGAAAGAAGAACTACAAATACCGCCCGCGAAGAGAAGCCAAACAAGCAAGGCCAGAAGCATTGCAGCCGTTAGCACACTTACCTTTGCTGTTCTTCTTCTTGGCCCTTGGCATTTTCGAGCAAATTCCTGTAAAAATTTGATCAAAAATCAGCCAATACACGACCAGCTTTTATTGTAATGTCTCGTAAATTGAAAATCTTCCCGCGGCACAGTGGATAAAAAGGAATTGAAAGAGCTCTTGGAGATAGACTGTTGGCCGAGACGATACATCTTCCCTCATAAAAACAGGGCTGCGTAGCAGAAGTGTGGCGCTCTGTATTTATACCGGCAGACATGTCACGAGGAGATTTCCCGGCACCGCTGACCAATCAAGGAAAAGGAACAAACGTCACATGTGTTTGAGCGTGTCTGAGAAGGTGTAACTGAAAACAGCGCAACTACTTATTTCTGGAAGGCGACGTCAGTCAGTCACAAGTCAATTTATACGTTATTAATAACGTATTATTCACACTTCTCTCTGAAGAATTACTGAGCGATAGATTCTTATCTTAAGTAGGAGTACTTTGAGGTCACCCCGACATGTTCTTGGCAATTTCAGTTTTATAAGCTTCTCTGATCAACAGTTTTCATCTATGTTAGCATATCTGCCAAAAGGGCATTATAATCATCAGTAAGCGTTTACGTAACACAATGTAGCATTAGAATGAACACAGGAGTGATGATAGAAGTTCCTCTGTACACTGATGTCTATATTCCATTAATAAATCAGCCAGAATAGTCATTTACTGCATTAACAATATAAAATTAAGCCTTTTCCAACTAGAATAGTCATAACCACTGTAACAATGTCCCTTCTGATTTATTTAACGTTACCTTCATTGCGCCAACATTGCATTTTGTTCAAAAAAAGGACATTTCGAAGCGACACCACTTTTGAACAGCATGTATTCATACTTAACCTCGTGTCATTGCAGGAGCTGGCGGATTGGAGGCAGACGTCAGCCCTCTGCTCTGCAGTACATCGGGTTTTTGTCACGCAGAAGATGTAATGAAAGGGCTCCTTTTTGCTATATTACATAACATCCTGTGATGCTTTTGTGCCTTCTTTGAAATTAGCATTGGAGTTATCTCTGTGACACAATGCATACTGTATTTAAATGCATCTAGGATCAAACGGATGTGATGCGTTATAGCCCAACCTTTAAAGTACTGTGATAATAAAGAAGAGAACATTTGAATGTGATGCGACAGATAGTGGGATGATACAGTAGAAAAAATAGACTGGCCAAGTAAATGCTGTTATTATATGACACCATACAGCAATCATGTATGTATACAAGTACAAGTCAGTGCTTCATGATGGTTGGGTTCAGGCCATTATTTTTAAGAGGTTGACATATATAAATTAAGTCGTAATGCTGAACTCAACAGGAAACTAATGGCTCTTTGAGGGCCGTCGGGTTGGGTGTTGCAGACATACTGGATATGAAGACAGATTTGAAGTCATACGATGCCAGTTGATTTTGCACAGTAGGCAATCGTCCCTCATCACTGGCTCATCTTTCCTGTTCATTTCAGGAAGTATTTGGCTGCATAAAACTACGGTTCCTTCATCAAGTATGACTGCCAAAGTTGAAAAGAACTGGATCTGTGGATTTATTTTTAGATTCAAGCCAACCTAGTACATCGAGCCACAATGACACACTGAACGGATAAAATACATTTCAGAGGTTGAAGAAAGAAAGTAAAAGATACTAAATATCTGTCATGATGAGTTACACTGCAGTGTTTTTCTGCAAATTGGAGGCTGCAAGTTTTCACTCCATACTCAGTGCTGAGTCATCCCAAAAATAATTTCAATATTCTTGTCACTCTGCTTTGTTTTCTTTTACCAGGACAGAAATAGTTCCCTCTTTCTTGCATAAGTGGAAAATCACACAGATGCAGGCTCCCTGCTGCCGTTCCCACGGTCCAACTGTCAGCATAGCTTTTGCCAGCACGAACCTGACAAACATTCAAATAAAGGCTCATAGGACTCGCAGCTTTCATTGCTCATGCACCTTGTGTCTTGAGATTTTCCAGAGCTTCTTTCAAAACACACAGGTACACCTACACTCCAATCTACATCCTCAGTCTTTATCTTTTATAGTTTCTGAGCAGCAAGTCCCTGATCCATGGGCGCAATTAAGACACTGGAGGACGCAGAGACACATTCATATAAACTGTCATGATAATCGTTGCCATCCATCCATTTTCTATCTATTCTTAGCAGCTGACATTCTTAGCAGCTGATGTACCCCGCGAGGGGCGGGGTACATCCTGGACCGGTCGCCAGTCAATCACAGAACTGTCATCATCATACGTTTTATCGTCATCCTCGCCAAAGCAGAAGTCATAAAGTGATTATGAGCTGTGTGACAAGAAACAGTGGCTAAAACATTTGTGCAAAAGCTTTGAATATATGCCTGCACAGTCATGACTACTCTACTGGGATGTAAATACACGGTGACAATTGAAATGCGAGTGCCAGGGCGTGAAATGGTGTTCCTGTCCATGTTTGCTTTGAGGAATAATGTGTTTCCTTAAATATCTGGGGTGACAAACACTTCTCATGTTCAAGATGGCTCACCAGATGTCTGCTCTCATTTCCAGGTGTGGTTATGTGTAGCCCTGAGGGCCCCAGTGCACGGACAGAGCTGCGATTCTGTTTGCAGAATCCTGCTTGAATAATTTATAATGTGTGCGCTGGTGTGAGCTGCAAAAACACAGTGTGAGATGGAGATTTTTGTCTCTTTAAATGTTTAACACACACCCTCTGCTATTTCTTTTTAACTCATTCATCATCCTCTTCACATTACACAAAAACGGATTCTGTCAGATTATTCTGAGATGTGTAACATTGTGTGTTTTATTGCATTTAATCGCTAAAGCTGCATTAAAGTTGGTGGGAATCGCACACACTCACAGAAGCAGGTTACCGGTAATACTAACTTTACAGTATTTGCTGCCTGTGTGGACACAACCTCTAGACTTCATGGAGATCTTTGCCACTGGGGGGAGCCATTCTGTTTTAAATTCAAAGACGATAGCGTGTCTTTCACTGCAGTCCAGCAAGAGAAATTCCCAGAGATGTCTTTTGTGATGCATAATTTATTGTGTCAGTGTAACTGTGCTCGCTGCTGAGCTGCGTCTTGCTTTAAACAATTAATAGACAGAGCATGCAATGCAAATATCAGCCAGGACTGTTCAATTATGGTGAAAGCAGCCTTTTAAAGTGCTGTGAAGATAATAAGTGGTGAATAATCCAATATTAAGCCTTTTTCAGGTTGCAGGGAGTAAAGAGGGGGCAAAGAACTCTTCTGCCAGTTAGCTCTTAGTGTAAGGGTGAGGAAAAAAGGAGAAGCCCAGTCTAAGCTCACTTAACATGCCCGGCACGCTGCACCAACGGGCACAAACCCCGATCAACCTACTGCCACAGGAATACAGATCATTATGAAATAACAGATCACATGGCGAGAGAGCGCTGACAGCAGATAATAGAAAATGTCTGAATATTAATTTCAATGCCACGGTTTCTAAATAATTCATACATGACATGGCCTGGAGCGATGTGATGAGGAAAGAGTTAAAGCTGTTAGGGACGGGAATGAGGGTTAGAAAGTGATCTGTGCATAGAAACACAAGCTCAAAAGCCTTGGCAGTGGTGATGTTTCCCAAAACAAGTTCAGCAGAGTTTACCTTCCTTTTCCTCGTCACTGATGGTAGACGGGAAGAGACAGTGACGTGAAGTGACTCACAGTCACCTCTGACAAATAAAGAAACATGGAAACACTTGTAATGGTGCAGCTGGGATCTTCATATGAAGCCAAATCTGGACTCAATTGTCATAGTATTTTGACACAAATGTTTCTTGCTGAGTTATATATAAGAGGACTGATACTTGCATTGAATGTGACGTGGGGACCTGGACCTGGCTGCATTAAACTACTCAAATGATGCAAGAAATCAGTTGTGTAACATCACGAGTAGGATTTCCGTAGGAGGCAAAATGTGTTGATCTCGAAAGCTCATAATAGTCCGAGTTGAAATCACTTGCAGAACGCAAGAAAACGGCTGCATTTGTGGCCAATGAAGGGGAGGAACAGTTTTCAGGAAACCTTAGGGTCGCAATGACTTTTGACAAAGATGATTGGACAAACTGGGATGAGTCCTGATTCATTACCAGTTCCACAACTGTCAGTTTTTTTTCTGTGTTTTTGGCGATAGCTAGTTAAATGACAGAGCCGTCATATATTCGACCGGTCTGTCAGGGAAGGCACTTGTTGGAAGACGTGTTCATTGAACAGGAGTAAATATGAGCCTGAGAGATGAATTAGAACAGCTAGGTTCGTGAAGTGTTTTCAGTGCCCTAGAAAAGCGTTCATCACTCATTATTTCCATGAAGTTGCCACAGAAACATTGTTATCCCAGTTCCATTTCCTGTTTTTGAATATAAGAAGGTCCGTTTCTCTTTTAGAGATCATGATTTCATTTGTCTATCTTACTAATTTAATACTATTTGGCCGCCTGTCACCATGAAATGTTAAAATCAAACAGACAGCACATTGCCTTCGCTCTGAAGCCGTGGTGTCCTGTGTCCTTCTGAGTGAACCCTGACGTGGATTTTAATTGATCAAAGAAAGTCAAAGGGAGGAGAGTGGGAGTCGAGGGGCGAAGGTCATTTAAAACGCCCTGAACAGCTCAACTGTGCTCTGCCTTTTCATCTCAGCTTCGAACTTAATCACACTCGCGGAGCAGTAAGTCATGTGCTTTTTTGTAAATGAATTCCCCCCTTTTAGTCCAGTGAACCAGTAACATGTATAATTAGGAACTGTGCGCTCCTGTAATGAGCGGATGCTGTTTATTTTAATGTTATTTTAATGTCTGCTTTGTTTCTTGCTTGAAAATATGATCATCAATTTTCACTCCAGAATCTGAATGAGAGTCTGCAAAGGAAGCATTTGGCACTCCAGATATAGGCTTATCTGAGTCCTGGGGAAAAAAAAAAATCCATTAAGCCCCAGAAACACACACACACTTACTTGAACGCGCACACAAAGCTGATAAGATAACGCTATTGTCATTTGGCCATCTGATTAAATGGATTAAAAACACATTTAGCGACGGGTTGCAGCCTCGCAGCAGGGGTAAAATGACGCCCTCTGCTCTGCTGTGCTGTGGATTTGGATATTTTGCACATGTTAAAGGGTCTACGGACCTCTTACATTGTCATTTCATTTGGCCCAGAAAGAAACACAGCATCCAATCGAGTGTGAGGTCCATTTAACAGGTTTCCACAGACTGATAGACTGAGAGCTCTGGGCTTTGAATCAATAGAAGACTGAGCTTCCAGAGAGCCTGTTCAATTCCAGTTCCTCAGAAAAGCCCCTTTCCTATTATAGTTCTTTCCTCTATTTTCTCTCTTCCTTCACTGAGGTTGAGATTGTGAAAAGGCTTGGTATCAGGTACTTGAAATAGGGTCAGACTCTATCGAAAGGTTTGTAGAGGAAGCAGCCAGTCACTGATGCCAGTGCGCTCCCAAAAGGTGCGATTTGTTTGGGAGCCGTTTCATATTCTACACTCCACACCAGCAGAGGGCAACAAATACCCAAATTATTTGATGATTACCTTCGTAACACAAGACCTGTTGTGTTCATTTTATAAAACATCAAAGTGGCTTGAGTTCAAACCCATTCAAAAGCAACATAAAAATCTCTATGCAGATGACTGTTGAAGGTTGCCAAAGGTGACTCCATGCAAGCTGCTGCACTGTTCACGACTTTATGTGCATTAAAAATGATGTTAATTTCCTGCAAGGTGTTCTCTTTACAAAACAGTATTAGGCCACAGCACTATTCCATGCCCGACAACACAGGCTTGGCCTGTACCAACCTCTGTGACTGGAGACAGGGTTTGCTGGGCTAATTCACGTCCAGCGGGAGCTATGAGTGCCGCCTCTGTTTACGACACCAAAAGCTATGCACCTGCGTTCAACATACAGAAGACGACCAGTGTGAATTCATCTTCAAGCCTATAATTATTCATTCTAAAGCGGGGGACAGGGCGTGGATTGTTCTGTCAGCGCGACCCAGTCTGAGTGAGTAAAGCTAAGGGCACAGTATACTGTCGCAATAGTTAACTGAAACAGACAGCACACACATTCATGGTGATCATAATGGAGACGGGCGGATGCAAAGTTGGACTAACATTAGCTGGTACAGGGACTTTTAGTCATCTGCCTGGACAAAAAAAACGTGCAAAAATGTGCATCATCATCCGTGTGTGTGCACATGTAGTAGAGTAGGGTTGTTACGTGATGAACAGGACAAATTGACTCACAGTTATATTTTGAAACATGTACTTTTATTTTAATACACACATATGGACCGGATGTGCGGTATGTTGTTTTAGAGCTGGTTTACCTCCAATACATACAAAATAAATGAAAGACAGAATTTTATCATAGTTCTTCTTGAAAACGCAGCACAGAAGCGAATTCATGACACACACAATGACCAGATTGCCCATTTTGTAGATTATGTTGTGTTTAATTTTCCCTTGTATCCACTTTCACGGCTAAAGAATGATTGATCTGTCACATGGTTCCTCAGGCAACAGTGGATAATTACTTTCTGTTATTTATTTATTTATTTAGTTCAATTTTTTTTTTTCAGAGACATGGAAATGTTTAAAAAGATGCACGACTTCAAAGAGGACACGCACTCAGACAGTATGGCTTCAAAGGTTATCTCTGCCCAGGAAGTTAATATCCTCAAAGCAGTGATGGTAGCTGAGATCAACCCAGTTAACAGAGCTGAGTAACCTCATCTACCTCAAAGGAAAGATATCTGGCAACTGCAGTGAACAGGGTTTGTGTGTTGTGTGTGTTTTGTGTTCAAGCCTAAGAGGTTTTCATAGACACGGCGCAGATGCTCTTGGCAACCGTCTGGCTGCAGAGAGTGGTGAGTTTGGTACTGGTTACAACACCTTATATAACCGACACTTACATAAGACAACACAAACACAGCACAAAAGATATTGTACATTCGGGTGGCAAATTACATGACACGCCAACGTGAATTATCCAGGTGTCATATTCCCCAAGATACTCAATCATTTCTAAACATTGAACCATCCCTTCAGAGGGCGACAGCTGTTCAATAGCTAGACAAATAATATATAAACTAGCAGTCCGTAGGATGTAAATATATTGCATGAATGCTCTTTCCATATTGGACGAGAAAGAATCGCTCCAAGATCAATCCATCCTCATCCATGGTGATATGTGCCTTTCTGTAGGTCACCACCAACTGTGCGCTGCAGGGCGGCATCCAGCGAAGCCATGAGAACCTCCGGTGAACCTGCAA
>CAAKHB010004131.1:0-11795 GCA_901007665.1 Aeoliscus strigatus
GTGCGTGCATTGAACAGAAACTGTTCAATCTGACCCGTCTGTGGAGGTTCCTGCAGTGCGAGCCGGGACTCGTAGTGAGTTCTGACTCAGACGTCCGCTGCAGAACTCCAGGTCAAATCTGTGTAGGAACGACCTTGTGACCTTCAGGGACCATTATGGTGCCAGGATGGATGTGGATCAGAACCAGAACTGTTCTGCAGAAGGTCCTTGTGTTTCTGCTCCATTGCTGCTGTGTTCCTTTATAATAATAATAATGATCATTTTTATATTGTTATTATTATTGATAATACTGATAATATAGCAGTGAGTAAAACAAACTGTGTGTACTTTTGACCTCTGACCTCTGAGAGGTGTGACTTGGGACGTAAACCATCCAACTAAGTCTCCTCCTCGTCTCCCAACTCCCCACTCAATGTGTCTCTCTCTCTCTCTCTCTCTCTCACACACACACACACACACTATCTGGTGAGGAATGTTCTACTGGGGTCCAATTACACTGTGTGTGTGTGTGTGTGGGGGGGGGGGGATAAAACAGAAATAAACTGGAATTTAACTTCTCTTCTGATGGTGTGTGTGTGTGTGTGTCCGTCCAGGAGCCTGCAGATGGAAATCCACTCTAAACTCTGGTGAGTTTTCATGGTGCAAAGGATATAAAAGCCCCCCCCCCCCACACACACGCATTTATTACTGTTTCCATGTTGTTTCTGCGCTCCACCTCTCTCCCACCTCCTCCGTTATCCCTCACTCTTTATCCTCCCTCCTCCAGGAGAGGGGAGTGCTCAACCCGAGACTTAAAACAAACCAGAGCCAGCTTTACACACACACACACACACACACACACACACAGCTGTTGAGTGCTGGCGGTGAGTGGAGCTGAAGCTGATGATCTCACTGCTGCTGCTGCTGCTCTGGTTTTCACTCCTCTCCGTGTTTGGACCTGAGCTGTTGCGTCTGGATCAGTGTGTGAAACGTTTGGTCCTTTTGGTTGTGCCGAGGTCGACTGGACCTTTGACCTTTGACCTTTGTCACAACACACCGGCTCAAACCGGCCGACAGGTTGTTTGCAGCGATGGAGGTGGGAGACCTGCACCACCCCCGGTCCTGTTCCCCGGAGGGCGAGACGGTGTGTGCGGCTCTGGCCCGGCACGAGAACACCCTGAGGGACGCCATCAGGGAGATGCACCTGGACATCAGCTCCTTCAAGCTGGGCGTGGAGCGCCGCCTGGAGGAGGCGGTGAACCTGAGCGGGCCTCTGGGTCGAGCTGTCGCCCAGCTCCAGCAGGAGAACCGGCAGCTCAGGACTCAGCTGCAGGCTCTGACCCGACAGGTGGAGCTCCTGAGCGGGGCGCTGAGCGACCACAGCTCCTGGGTGAAGGATAGACATCAGGAGGTGAAGGAGGTGTTCTACGGGAAGGGTCAGGCTCACCTCCACGTCCAGCCCTGCTCCCTGGGGGGCCATGCCCACCTGAACTCCCAGTCCAGCCCCCCTCCCGCTACCACCTTCTCCCCCCACCCCAGCGCCAGCAGTCCGGTCACCTCCAGAGGTTCCTCCTTGGTGTCCAGCAGCAGCAGCCCCTCCACCACTCGCTTCTCCAGCAGAGCTACGTTTGCTGTGTCCAGCAAGAACAACGTGAGTACTACAGCAGCACACACGTACCTGTCTGTAGTACCTGTACTACCTGTCTGTAGTACCTGTACTACCCATGTGTCCTACCTGACTGTAGTACCTGTCTGTAGTACCTGTACTACTCATCTGTAGTACCTGTACTACCTGTCCGTAGTACCTGTACTACCATCTTTGGTACCTAACTGTAGTGCCTGTACTACATGACTGTAGTTCCTGTCTGTAGTCTGTAGTTCCTGTCTGTAGTCTGTAGTTCCTGTCTGTAGTTCTGTAGTTCCTGTCTGTAGTCTGTAGTTCCTGTCTGTAGTTCCTGTCTGTAGTCTGTAGTACCTGTCTGTAGTACCTGTACTACTCATCTGTAGTACCTGTACTACCTGTCCGTAGTACCTGTACTACCATCTTTGGTACCTAACTGTAGTGCCTGTACTACATGACTGTAGTTCCTGTCTGTAGTCTGTAGTTCCTGTCTGTAGTCTGTAGTTCCTGTCTGTAGTCTGTAGTTCCTGTCTGTAGTTCCTGTCTGTAGTTCTGTAGTTCCTGTCTGTAGTTCCTGTCTGTAGTTCTGTAGTTCCTGTCTGTAGTTCTGAAGTTCCTGTCTGTAGTTCTGTAGTTCCTGTCTGTAGTCTGTAGTTCCTGTCTGTAGTTCCTGTCTGTAGTTCTGTAGTTCCTGTCTGTAGTTCTGTAGTTCCTGTCTGTAGTTCTGTTCCTTTTCTCTGATAACCCATTTGGACGTTCCCTTTGTTTGGACGTTCATGAGCCGTTGGAGAGTCAGAAAGGCCTTTGCACATCTCCCTCAGTGTGTGCATGTGTGCGTGCATGTGTGTGTGTATGTGTGCACTCACACTGGGGGGCTCAGAGGAATGCAGCCACTCCCCACCTTTCTTAATGACTTCCAGACAATAGACTGTCATCATCTCCATGGAAACAGGTTAATAAGTAACTGGCCGGTGGGACACACACAGACACACAGACACACAGACACACAGACACACAGACACACACACACACACACACACACAGCCCCCATGAACCCGTACTTTTTAACTTATATAGATATATATAGATAGATTTCACCTGCTCACACTGTTTGGATGCTGGAATAACAAAACGCTTTGGTTGGCTGGTGTGTGTGTGTGTGTGTGTGTGTGTGTGTGTGTGGTGGTGGTGGGGGGCATCTGAGTCCGATGTATGTTCTGTTGAAGGTATTTGGGGTCATGGGTCAGAGGTCATATGTCCGTCTCACAGACTGACAGCAGAGACAAATGATTCGTGTCTGGACGAAACTGAGCTGAAACATCCCGACTTCAAATATTTGACGAACGAGATCAGGATCTGTGCTGATGGAGAACGTCTGTCGGAGGACGGAGGAGTCTGTTCCAAATGTCTCATCCTCAGGGACCGCAGCTTCTTTGTCTCTGCTGCTACTGTTACTACTACTACCACTACTGTGTACTTTGGTTGAATGGAGGTAGAGTGTTGGTGTTTTCTCTTGACCTGATGGTTGATGGTTTTATTTTGAAAAGCACAGCCCCTCGTGCGTCTCATGCTGGCTCACGTCCTGTGTGTTGTGGTGCTGATCAGGTCTTCTGGTCCTCCTTTCTCCTTCCTGTCTCTTACTCTGGGACTGGTTCTGCGCTCAGCTCTGGTTTATTCAGACAAATGCTTGTTTTTCTTATCAAACACAGAACACATGTTCTCTGTCAAACTGGTCCTCCCTGCAGCTCGTGTGTTGGAACAGCTGGTCTGAGTCTTTGTCCGTTCAACGAGATCCTTCTTTACGCTACCGGGAGGAAAATTACAGAGCACGAGCCGCCGAGTGTTTCCCTGTGATGGCAGAGCTTCATTGGATGTGCTTCCTCATCCGGGTTCCTCCTCCTTCCATCATGGTTTTGATGTGTGTGTGTGTGTGTGTGTGTGTGTGCGTGCGCACTGCAGAGGTGTGTGTTCCCCGCCCCACGGCAGGACGGTGTTGAGTTCTCAGCAGTCACAGTAACAGAATGTTCTGCCAGCGAAGCAGAGATAACAGCGGGTTTACAGGAACCTCAGCAGCTCATGTTTCCTCCTCTGACCCCGCCGAGCTCTGCGTCCCAACGCCAGACGTTTGTCTCCGTCCTCCTGCTGGAGACGCAGCTGTTTCCACTTCACGGCCCGTCGCCCTCCTTCCCCATCGTCAGCCACACCGCTCCTCATACACAATCCTATGATCTCCAGCAGCACTGCTCACTTTTTCCCTTTATTCTCTCTCTCTCACACACACACACACACACACACACACACACAGATACAACTAAGCAGGAGAAAACAGCAGGGAGTGTGTAAATGTGAGTGTTTGGCTGAGGTCACCGTAGAGGAATGCTTGTGGTGTGTGTGTGTTACAATATGTATTAAGAGTGGCTGTGTGTGTGTGTGTGAGTGTGTGTGTGTGTGTGTTGGAAACAGTCAACAGTGCTGCTGGACATTCTGTCATCATTCTTTTACGTGAGTGATGAACGTTTGCTTCTTTGGTCTGAGAAATATATCACATCGACGTCTTGTACTGACACGTCCTCCGACACGTATTCCAGCATATTATCGGACACGTCCTCCAACATGTCCTCCGACACATTGTCAAACACGTCCTCCGACACGTCCTCTAACATGCCCTGTGACTCATGACAACCATTTAGTCCATTTTCGGTTCTGAACGGTAAAATAACCAGAGATGGCGGCTGATGAGCCCGCTTACCTGTTGGAGACAGTTTCATCAGGTGCCTTGGGTGTGACCCGGTTCATACTGGTGACGAAGGGTTCATTAAGGGTGTACGTTTGGGGCCCACATTCATGACACAATCAGCACTGCTATTTAAACAAAAGTAACATAACATACAGGTTCCATTTGTTGACGACACATCGTCAGAAAACAAATGATTCCGACGTTTCCAGGTCACAATCCCTTGACAGCTGAGATCAATAAACACACGAGCTGAATGTTCTCAGTCAGACCCAGCTCTGTGATCGACTCGCTCCGACTGCCAAGTTTGAAACACAAGCAGCTGTTGTGAGTGGTGTTTCTGGATTTAGGGTCAGAGGTGACAAGTTCACTGGTGGTTTGTGAAAAGCGTCGTGGAAAACATTCCCTCACTCATTTGTCTGCAGCAAAGTGTGCGGTTGACGTCACGCTGCTCTAACAGCGCTGATGTGTTGTTTTGAACACTGGTTACCCCTGGTTTCATGTGCGTTTCAGAGCATCGAGCGAGACGAGCCCATTGACGTGGACCTGGCACCAACACACCTCCAGAACGGACACGCCGTTGCGGGTAACGAAACTACACACCCTAACTCCATCCCCTAAACCTTAATCCTAGGTCCTACCCCTAAACCTAATCTGTACCTATAATCCATAACCCTCACCATAACCCCTAACACCCCCACACCAATCCTACCCCGATACTTTTACCGTTCAGAAATGGAAGAATGTCACTGGTGTCACCCGTCAAAGATCACTTGGGGAAAAAGTTTCACCTCTTGACGAAGAGACTTCAAGCAGCTACTGTCACATTGAGTTCTAGTACTAAAAAAATCTCGAGGCTGATGTACAAATACACATTCAGTTCAATTATATTTGTCTCGCCAGCAAAACAGTTACAATTGACTCGATGGACTCCGCACAATACCACACTAACTGGTACTGAGAAATGTACATATATGTTTTTTTCTTTGAAACAAATCCTCACATTGGTTTCAAGATTTATTCGTTTGAGATTTCCAAGACAATTTTCAGGTGTCATTCTTCTTTCTGATAACTTGTCCCTGGTTTGCTCCCGAACATACAGGAGCAGGTAGAAATGTTCCTTGAATGTGATCATCGGACGTGTTTCCTCAAACAGAACAGTCGGGGTTCGTCCATGGAAAGATCTCCCCGCCCACTGACGTCCTGCTGGAGCACACCGCTCCGGTTAGCATGCGAATGCCTCATCTGCCTGTGACCGCTACGACCAAGACGGCCGACGTCAGGAGCTCCAGCTCCGTCAGCAGCCCCACAGGGCCGACTCCGCTGTCAGACACCTCCCATCTCAGCCGATCCGCCGCCAGTGCCACCCAGCCCCTCCCACGGGCCGAGTCCCCGCCTCCACCAGGTGATCGTTGGACCTTCTCGTTCCTCAAACGCGAATGTTTAAGGAGCGAAATTCACACTAACGTCCCTCCTTGTCCTTGTTAGCGAGAACTCTTGCACCTGTCAGGGCCGTGGGGCCGCCGAGCCGCCAAGGTGGGTCACGCGCAGGTGAGCCGCTTCCAGACGTTGTGACTTATCGTGTGTTTGTTCTCAAGCAGAGAAGTCAGAGAAGACGAGTCCATCTCCTGCTAAATCGGTGACGTACTTGGCGTTGCAGCGGCACGACAGGTGAGCGGCGGTGATAACAACGGGGCATCTTCTCACAGACGTGTTCAAATACGTCCGACCCACCCGTGTCTGTGTCCCCCCCCCCCAGTGACGATGATACAAGCAAGGACCGTCCCCCCAGGCAGGTGGGGGGGAAGAGACGGGAGCTGGTGAGGTCACAGACTCTGCCGCGAAACATCGGTGCTCAGGCTCATCGACCCGTCTTCGAGAGATCGGACAGGTGCGTCTGAGTCCGCAAGCGACTGACGATAACAGCTGTCCACCCCCCAAACTGAATTCCTACTCACCGTACACCCCCTGCAGCCACCACCGACCTGCCGACTCCAAACCGGCACTGAAGCGGTCTCAGAGCTTTGGAGTGTCGAGTGCCAGCAGCATCAAGCAGATCCTCCTCGACTGGTGTCGCTCAAAGACGGTCGGCTACCAGGTGAGACATCCGTGTCTGGGGTCACGTTCTAGATCGAAACAGAATCAAATATAAGCGTGGAGGTTAATGGTGTTTTTTTTCTGGCATTTAAATCATTTAAAACATGTCTTAAAAGAGCTCCGATTTCACTCCTGTAGCTGACGAAGTTTGTTTGTGTTGTTTGTTTTCGGTTTTTACGTGTTCACTCTTGATTTCTCACCGTAGAAAATCGACATCCAGAACTTCTCGTCCAGCTGGAGCGACGGGATGGCGTTCTGCGCCCTCGTGCACTCCTTCTTCCCCTCCGAGTTTGACTACGAGTCGCTGTCGCCGGCCGACCGCAAACACAACTTCGAGCTGGCGTTTGGAACAGCAGAGTGAGCATTGAGCTTTTGGTAGATGATGTCTGGGTCTGTCAGGTGTTTTTCTGCTGAATAATAATTGTATATTATCTCAAAACGACCATATTTCAAATGAAATTTCAGTTCTCTTATCCAATCCAACTTTATTGTAAAGCACTTTGAAGCAACCACAGTAGAACAAATAAAATCAGCTGACATAAAATAAACCAGACATGAAACATGAAGTCCTACAATATAAATGTTCACCAGTTGATGAGTTGAACTGGATCAGTGTTGGCCTTCATGTCCTGCCGCTGGACACTCGTGCTGTGGATCACACAGACCGACAGGTCCTCTGTGTTTGTCCCTGTTGGACAAATTCATTCATGTCTGACCGGTGTCTGTGTCTCCAGAGCGACGGCCGGCTGCGACCGGCTCATCGAGGTGGACGACATGATGATCATGGGATGTAAACCGGATCCCATGTGCGTGTTCACCTACGTGCAGTCGCTCTACAACCACCTGCGCAGGTTCGAGTGACGCTTCACCTCAGCCGACAGGAAGCTGCCAGCTGGCCATGGAAAAAGTGGACTGCCCCCATGTGGTGGTTCAGTGAACATCGTCCTGAGCGTCGGCAGGAACCTGGAAGAAAATCATTTACACACAAATGTCCAAGTTGATCTGTCAACCGGAATGAGTTTGTTTGTGATGTTCCTCATTGTTAGAAAGTTTACATGTTGACCTTTGACCTTGTACCCTGAAACTATTTTCACAGACATGAGTGAAATTTGTTGTGATATTGTGTTACCATGGAAATGTGCAGCAGACTCAAAAAGATTTTTTTTCATGTCAGAATGTGAACGTTTGTTATAACGTCGATGTATTTGTGCTGTGAAAATATGCTTGAACCTAAAATGATTCAAATCTGTAATTATTAAACATTTGGTTTGAAGATGACACAGGATACGAATCATTTCACAATTTTCCACTGTGACAGAAAAAGCTTCTGTAAACAAATGAAGTAAAAAAAAAAAGATATCACAAATAGTTTTAATAGGAAATACAATACAATGATGAGTTTGTGTCATCTGTGATGAGTTTATTGTAAAATGACAAATATGTTCTTTTGCGTGTTTTCTACACACATTTTTAACTAGATGTACATTTGAAATAAAACATTCAAAAAATATTTTAATTACAGTTCATATTAATTTTTAGTAAAAATCAACCATATCTTATAATTGATAAATGAATAGATAGGTGTAGGATTCATTTGCGGCCCAGGTCCCATGTACCGTAGTTAAATTAAAATAGGATGGGAAAGGGCCTGAGCTCTTTATAATATACATTTTTTAGTTTAAAGACTGGTTGATTCATTTAAATAATGACCACCACAGCGATTATTTAAAATGAAACAAATCCTTCAAAAGGCTTTATTTGGAGAAACGTGAGAATTGTAAAAAATAAACTATCAATAAAATAAAAACAAGAAGGTGCTATGGGCCCAATGAGCTATTTCAATAAAAAAAAAAAAAAAAATCACACTTTTAAATATAAACAATACCCTTGCAAAAGTTAACTTCAGACAATTTTTCTGACTTTTAAATTAATTTGATCAATAAACTTAATATGCATCTCTGGGCCCAAAACACATTCATTATGAAACATAAACTAAGAGTTCAACCTGTTGCAGGCCTGTTGGGATAAGCTTGTGCACGGTGGGGCCGGAAAACTGAAATAGCTGCTTCACTCTGGCACCGCCTGGATTGGACACAGACCTTCAGACAACATCTGGAAGAAGCCAAGGTGAGCGCTGATCCGCCGCTGAGCTGGAACAACATGATGAGACTCCGGCAAGATGCTGCGAATATCCATCCAATCCCTGGTCATCTCTGCAGCGGAATACTGAACCCAGGCTTGGTGTAGAAGCCCTCATGTAAGTAAGGTCAATGTGTCTATTAACAATGCCCTCCGAATTATAGCTGGAAGCCTGAAGCCCACCCCAGTGTCTCTCTTGCCAGGAATAGCGCCTCCAAGCAGACTCAAGTCCAGTCACCCCTACAACAAGGCAGCACAAGAGATGCTCAATTCCACCCCTGAGCATGTCTCTAGAGATGCAGCATCTTGGAAGCACGAGTGCTACATCTGGGACCCAGGAGCTGATGCCATAGGAGGGGATGACTGACCACGACCCTGAGCTGAATGCTGACAATATAATCACCACCTGCCCCTTGTACAAACCACCTTTGGAAGCCAGCCTCTTTGACCTAGGAACCGGGATGCTGCCATGGCTACACGACACCGAGCTGGACGTTACACGAGCACAAAATCCCAGGACTGTTAGTCCGCATGGACCAAGGGCGAGGTCAGTTCAAAGTTGACACGTGGGCAATGGCGCACAAATATCTAAGCAAGGAGGCAGAAAAACAAAACAAAACCTCTTAATGATACAGAGATACATTACGGCGAGATATAGCACATACTTCAGGCATACACATCACTTCGACCTCTTGCAGGCCACAAAGATGTTTGTATCAGGACCACGAGTAGTCCCCTGACGACGAAACGATCTCCACACCACGCTGCCGCCATCTCTGCTCTCTGATTGACACAGCGTATCTCTCCAACTGCGTTCTGGATAACCTGTGCCACTGGTCCCGCCCCTTTCAGAGTGGCTTTACTCTGATTGGCCAGTGAGTTCGCTAAAGGTAGCAAGATAGGTTTATCACAATACACTGCTTTGTCATCGCTCCTGCCTTTGTTTTTGCAAATGGCCAAATCCACTAAACCCAACATTTATTCGGCTATTTCCAGCATATATATATTTTTCTTCAATCATGATTTTGAAGTGTTCCTTTCACGTTGGGCAGTATGGGGAATTTGATAACCATACATCTCAATTTTGCAACAGAATTCTGATTAAACTGATTTTGTTTTGTCTTAAAATTCCATAAAACATTCTTATACTCAAATTATTGCATTTCCTATCCACAATTATTGTTCCCTGGATTGAGTTTTACCAAATGTTTGTATTCTTTGTTGTGTCCTTGTATTTCCTGTTAACATAAATTCCTGAGGACGTGCATTGAAAATTTTCACAAAATCTGTCCTTGAAGGATTAAAATTGTGTTTAGAGCCAAAATGTCCATACCCGAACAAATTACCATTGAAGTCCATTCGGTTACCAAAAACCATATATTTCTCCAAAACCAGTGTCTGTAAAAAACGATTTGTTACGGTGCGACACATAACGCTTGAGTCCTGCTTCGTTTTTTCACCGCCTCTGTCTCACCTGTGGCTAATTGGCGCATGCTCTCACTCCCAACCAATCAGCTTCCATATTCGCCTCACGTGTGCTTACCCGCGTCTCGTTTTTTCTCGTTTCCCTATCGCGTTGACGTTCACCCAGGTGCTAATTGAAGACGTAGGCCTGTGTGGTCGCTTCGTAACGGCGGTAGCAGCGCTCCTACACCGCACATACCGACTTCTCCAGCTGTGGAGCCTCATGAGAAGTCCGACTGAGGTTAGATACTTTCTGCGGCCATGACACTATCAATGTTATCGATCAGTTCTGTCCCTTTCCAGTCTCTGACCTGTTTGTCAGCTGATGTGCTTCCGTGTTTGACGCTGACAACGTAGTTTGTGAGCGTAATGGTTTAGTATCAGTATGTGGGTGTGTAATCGCTGTTGTTTTGATGGTTTTAACTGAATTTAGGAACAATATACAGGCCTAGCTTAATGTGTTGTCGGTCGTCGGCGTCACTTCGTTTTAACTTGATTTCTCCATCAGGTGTGGCACTTGCTTATTTTCTTTGTGTTAGTACTGTTTGTATTACCGTTGTTTTGCACTTTATCGCAAATCGTTTATCTAGACACAGGTCCGGTTTTATTCTTTATTAACTTTTATCTAAGAGAAAATGGCGCCAAAGACAAGTGGAAAGTTAGCCATTTCTTATTTTACCTATTCGATCTGCAACCAGGAGACACACTGTTTGTTAACTTTAAACTGAGTGGGGAAAAAGAACTTTTTATGGTAAATACCAACTATTTTTAAAGTCTTTTAAAGCCTTTAAAATACCTAATATTATATTGGGTGTTAATGCACTTTAAGCTAGCTGCTTCACATGTTTGTTTGCTTGGAGCTCTGATGTGAATTTGCCACAATCGGCGGTTAACCCCTATAACTGTAATCAAGAGAAATTAATCAGTTGATGATCTGCTAACAGGTGTGTCAGTGAAGACAACTCATTCATGCATTTTTCATATAAGGTGAATGTCTGATGTTTTTTTTCCCCCTGTCAATTCTGACGAGTCTTCTTATGTTGACAGGAGGTGTGGATGATGCAGATTGAAGTTCCAGCACATTCTCCAGGTTGACGGCGTGTTGGAGAGGATGTCAGCCCCCTACCGTCCTGACCAGGGCAACCTTGCGGTGTTAACAACTGGTCGGTTGATGGTCAGGTGAGGGCAAGAAGACCTTTGGTGTATCATCTCATAGTAAGGTGCATGTTTTCTCGTCTGCCGCCGTGCAGATTATAAACTCTCTTTATCTTGCTCCTATGAGCGCTTTCCTCCACTGCCGCCGAGCAGTTTCCTCCACTGCCGCCGAGCAGTTTCCTCCACTGCCGCCGAGCAGTTTCCTCCACTGCCGCCGAGCAGTTTCCTCCACTGCCGCCGAGCAGTCTCCTCCACTGCCGCCGAGCAGTTTTCGCACTGCCGCCTGAGCAGTTTCCTCCTGCTTCGTTTCCAAACTTTAATTACGAACTGCTGAACATCCTTCGTTCAGCCCAACGTGGCAGAGAATTTCTGCCACCTACTGTTCTGACCAGATCATCCTTGCGGTGTTCACTGGTCAGTGACGGTCACTGAACATCCTTCCTCCAGCCACGGATGGAGAAGCTCCAGGTGAGGACCTTTGGTGTATCAGCTCAAAGTAAGTCCCATCTTTTGTTTCCTCTACTGCCGCCGAGCAGTTTGCTCCTCTGCTGTTTCATATTTAAAATTCCCTGGTCAGTTTCTGGTCAGGTTGCTGTTTGACGAATT
>CAAKHB010004133.1:0-10740 GCA_901007665.1 Aeoliscus strigatus
ACAGCTCCATCAGGATGATTGGATTCAGACTGCTGGTGCCAGGTAGCTTCCTTCTTTGCGTCACATCTGGTGAGGAGTCAGGTGGGTGGTACATGAGGGGAAGTAGTAAAATCAGTTGTCTTACCGGTGGAATGTATGAATAAACTAGGGGGGGGGGCACTCCTACTTTTTGCTGACCGCTCGTTTGCTCACTCGCTTTCACTGTGTTTTTTAAGTTCTTTTGTGGGTTTCACTGTTTGGGTTTTAGCCTTAATAAATGAAATAAAACAGCATACATTGGAACCTATCGTTTTTATTGTTCAGTCCAAATAGAAGCTCCTCCGGCAAACACCCTTTGTCCCCGTGCTCAGCCTCCTGGTGACTCGAGAGTTTTGATCGTCGCCTCATACAGACGATCAACTTGGTATATTGATATGAATGAATTGAATTTCAACACTAAAGTTGAAAGCTGACGCTTTAGTGTTTGTATGTTTGTTATTTTATGTGGGAAAAAAGATAAATGGAATGTGATTTTGAATGATGTCGGTTAAATTTTATTTACCGGCATTAATGAACAACGTACACATTTACACAGTCTGTGATGTGTTGTCAGCCACTTTGTCGTCTTCCGGCAGCTTCCACGGTGTTTGTCTTTTCTACATTCACTGACTTGTCCTACTTTTCCAGCATTAACCTCTGCGGCCGGCGCGAGGCGCTCCGTCTCCAGTTCGTGCTCTCATGATTGTGATTGGTCTGCCTCTTACACGTGCGCGTTCACGGGTCTTGATGAGACAAACCTGGGTTCATCAACCCTGGATTAATCGAGTGTTCTTTTTCTATTTTTGGGGAAAACAGATTTGAAACATGGTTTGAGAGAGGAGTTAAAGAGGCCATTTTTGTTAAAGTAGAAAAACCCTCTCTCAACAGGGGAGGGGGCCTTAGACACAGTAGAATTGGTTACTAGTGTGTGAGTGTGTCTCATTTCCTGAAGAAGAGCCTGCGGCGTCCCACAGGGCTCCTCCTGAACTTGTTTCACCATGTTTTTTGCTTGAAATATATATAAGAAAATATATACTGAACAAATGTGATCAAACATGTGAGCAAACACATGAACATACTAAGCAAATATGTCATGAAACCAGTTCAGCCAGACACAGAATCAATATTTATCATCATATTTATTCACATGTATATTCATAAGATTGAGAGAATAAAAGCAGTGGAATCTACTCTGACATCAGCGAATCAACTTCACACATTTCTGTATTTTTGTTCGCAGGTCGTCTGACAGACACTTCCAGGGTCAAACATGAAGGCTGCGCTCCTTCTCCTACTTCTCATCCCAAACTGCGGTGCCTGGCTGTTAGCCTGGAAACCAGGTAAAACAACATCAGCAACTTCCTCTCTGAGCATTTGCTGGTAATCGTGCTAGTACTTGTGAATTCTAGAACGCGTGCTGGTACTCGTACTAGTACTCCCACTAGTACTTGTCCTGGTACTCGTACTGGTACTAGTACTTGTGCTGGTACTCGTGCTAGCTGTCATAGGACCGCATCGGGAAACATGCAAATATCCAGTACGACGCTGCGTCATCACCTTCATCTGTCCCACAGATCTGGACGTGTGCAAAAATCTGCCGGCCACATTCTGTGGGACCAGATGGTACCGGTACGGCGGTGGCCGCTGTCTCAAAGTGACCAACATCTTGGCAACTTTCAGCGAAGCTCAGGTGAGTTGAGCTCACATGCTGCAGACGTGAAAGTGCTGTGACCGTCGGACACCTGCAGCTTCCTGTCGTGATCAACAGGACATTTGCAAGTGGTACAGTGGCCAGCTGGTGAGCGTCCACAGCGAGCGTGAGCGGGATGAAGTCACATGTATGGTCCATGACTACTTTGCCAAAACAGCTGGAGTTTGGCTTGGAGCCAAGAGAGGAACGGTGAGCATCATCTGACGCAAAACAGACCGTTAGCTTAGCTTCACATAAACACTGGCAGTGGGCAGAGCTCCGTCCAAATAAACAACTTCAATGAAAAACCTCCTGCATGCAACATCATATTCATGTATGTCACATTTTCAGGGAGGGTTCTACTGGCTCGACAAGTCCACGTTCCGCTACACAAGCTGGGGACCTGGAGAACCAGACAATGCTGGCGGCGATGAAAACTGTGTGGTGTCCGATGGGCAAAGTGAGTCACGTGACAGGAAGTGAACTGAAGTCACTGTGACTGTCGCATGTCACGCTGACCAAACCTTTGCTGTGTTTCAGAATTCGGCCTCTGGAACGATGTGGGTTGTAACTTGAAGAACTACGTCATCTGCATGAAACCATGACGAGCTGAACGTCAGACGACGACCTGATTGTCAGACGAAGAGCTGAACAGCTGACGATGCTTCAACAGGACGTACAATAAAAAAGTCATATTCAACATCTGTCTATGTCTCTTCAACGTTGTCTTTGTTTGAAATCTATGTCGTCAAACATGATCAAACAGAAACATGTGACTGATTAATCAAACTTATTCCTGTGATCGATTAAATGAAGCATCTGCATGATACTGTAGAGGACGTGTGGTTGGGGGGGCTGGTTGCTAGGGCAATGGAGAATCAAAGATGGTGCGTTTCACCTGTGGATGATGAGGGACTCAGCGCTGAGCATGCCCGGCTGGACTTGATTGCGGGGCTAAGCACACAGCATTCAGGGCTGGGGAGTGGAGCGAGCTGGACACCGGGGACCAAAGACTCCGGAGAATCGAGCTTGACATTGATGTACTCACGTCCGGGAGGGGGGCGGGTACCGATTGTAGCCGCTTAGGGCTGCTGGCGGCGAAGACAGACAGCGTAGGTGGAGAGGTTCTGGTGATAGGGTGGAGGTAAGTGAGGGACCAGGGAAGTAGGAGTGCTTTTCCGCTTCCCAGCTTTGTGTGTTTCACTATTCATCCAACAGCCTGAAACTACTGATAATGGTTCATATCCCATCAGCATTCTTCTTTCAATTACACTCACAAACATGTACACAAGAACATATTTGTCTACAAAGAACTTTCTTTTATAGCTATGGATAGAGCAGTTCATTTTAAGCAATTCATATATACTGTAAACAAATTAAAGTACAGAGATGTGTGCAGCACAAATGTAATTTGGACCTACAGTTATTCAAACATTAAATTCTGGTGCTTTAATAAATATCAATAAAGTTTGCCTATCAAAATAATAATAATCAAAATAGGAGAAAAAGAATAATTCTTTAAGGCCAAAAATGTATGCTGGCTTCAACAGAGGCTCTGTTGCAGCCAGCACTGCAGCGAGAAAGCACCTGCCAGCTTGCGTACGCCCCCTTGAGTTGAAGCAGAGTACTGCCTGCCTCACCTGCTGACTTTTCTCTGCACTTTATTGTGTCGATCAGCAGGAATAGTTCTCTCACACATGCATAAAAGACATTACACAGACTGCAGAAAGTCATGGTGTATCACGAATATTTCTGTAAAGTTCATATTGGCGATATGCTGAGGAACAGAGACGGGCACGTGTCACGTCATGCAACCCAGTTAGTATTGGATCATGGAGTCAGACGTGAGGCCCGGTTCGCCCCTGCCTCACCCGGGGTTTCTGCCCTGGATTTGAACTTAAATTCAGCCATTTTTACTCAATAAAATGTCATAAATGTGTAGTCATACTGCAAATGCAGCCTCACCAGCCTCCCCCTGACCGCACGTCACTGGTGGGTTCTCAGCTCTAACACCGGACCTTACCGGATAAAGAAAGGTGGTGGCATCGGGCATTGTGTGGTCCCACACAGCGAGGGTGGACACCTATACTGAGGTGTATTACAATACAGCTGGGATCGGCTCTCGCACAACAATGAAGCAAGCAGAAGAAGGTGAATGAATGAGTCTGCATGACAGTGACCTCAGCTGAGAAACACACACACACACACACAAAATCTCTTCCTCCACAGATGTTTGCGTAAGTGTGTGTGTGCTTGCGAGGGGGGCTGTTGACGTCACACACCACGCTGTTGGTTTCATACCGTCAGTCGTCGATCAGCCCGTGAACCAACAGTTTCATATCATCTTCTTTGTTCCCAGTCGACCAGTAGACCACTTTTCTTTTCTCTATTCGCTCTTAACCTGCCTCTGCTTTCACTTTCCACATGAGGTCACGGTGAAGCTCGCACAGCTGTTGTGACGTAGCAGGTAGGTCGTGACAAACCTGGTCACTTTGGAACGGGTTTAATTTGGGTCGTTCGTCCGAACCTTCGCGTCCATTCGATCGATCGGTTGGTCAGTTGGATAGATCGCGTCTGGATCATTTGGTTCCAGGTTCTGACCGTCGGATAGTGAGGTGAGTGTCATCATATGACTTTAATCAGCACTGACAAACATTTCCGGTCAGCCCTTCACAATAAATGTATAATAAATGATTTCTGTACAAAACCTTTTATGTTCCCAGTGGGACCTGAGAGATAAGAGCAATGAGTCACTGACATTTCCAGTGTGCATTCAGAACAGGATAAACCCGTCTGATAATATTGTATAGTACTTTTATAGGTAAATATGTTTATTTGTGTGTGACCTCAGAGAGGATCCGATGGCGTCAACCAGCCACCTCGATCATGTCCGGTACCACCCATCCATCCAGACTCCTGCTGGACCGTCAGCTAACAGAACAACCAGAAGGAAACAGAGGAGTGGTGCTGGAACCGTTCCACCCCCCGAGACCCACCAATACCGGGCTGGTCCAGTTGGTGCTGGGCCACCACCACCAGATCAGAAACCAGCTAAAGAACCAGGTCAGGAAGCTGATCCAGAGATAACCAGCGACAGATCCGTACCCAGACCAGACCAGGTTCCACTGGACGTCCCAGCTAACAAACATGTCCTGGAGAAAGTGGAAGTTCTGAGCCGTGGACAAAGAGAGAACCCAGTCTGGTTCTCCTGGAGGAAGAACCGGATCACAGCGTCTGTGGCTCATGACATTGCTCACTGTCGCTATATTCAAGGAAAGAGCCAAACCCTGCCTGCTTCTTACCTGGCTCGTATCATGGGTAAGCCCCACCCCTCAGACACACCCCACCTTCACGTCAGGTGTGGTAAGCCCTGTCCCTCACATTTATCATTTGTCGCAAAAACGACTCATGGATCAGTTCACGAAAAAAAACGCTGTGATTGACAGGTGAGCAGCACCCCATGAAGACCCGAGCCATGACCTGGGGGGTGGAGAAGGAGGCGGAGGCCGTGAGCAAGTACCAGGTGAGGTCACCTGACCGCTATTACTGAGTGTGCAGCCGTGGATCAGTAACCAGCGGAATCTCTACAGGAGCTGAAGAACGCTGAGCGGCGTCACTCCGTCTCTGTTCATGAATGCGGTTTGTTCATTGACGCCCAGCGGCCTTGGTTGGCTGCCAGCCCAGATGGCATTGTGACGGACAGCGACACCGGCAAATGGCTGCGCTGCCTGGAGGTCAAATGTCCCTACAAACACAGAGAGAAATGGGTGAAGGACGCGTGTCGGGAGGACAGCGCCTTCTGCCTGGAGATACAGGACCAGGAGGTGTGGTCTGTTTTCACAACAACGCTGATTATCTTGACCTCTGACCTCCTATGTCCTCTGACCTCTCCTTGTCCTCCAGCATCCTTCGTACCGTTTGAAGACATCTCACCGTTACTACACTCAGGTCCAGTGCCAGCTGGCGGTGACGGGGCTGCAGGAGGCCGACTTCGTCGTCTTCACCCTGAAGGAGACAGTGATTGTCCTGGTGACCTTTGACCCTGAGCTGTGGCGGGACACGCTGTCTAAGCTGACAACGTTTTACAGGGACGGCATTCTGCCTCTCCTCAGGAAGCCGCTGCCGCCAGAGATGTAGAGGATGTCAGTGCTGACCTGAGCTGACCTCTGAGGCTGCTGCAGGTGGAATGTTCCTTTGTCAGATCAGTTTTGACGCTTTGGATGATGAAATGTGAATTAAACAGGTGATTGGCAGAAGAGTTTGTTTTTATTCGTCATATGACTGATGACGTCACACTCACCTCGTCCTCTGGCTCCAATAACATGTACAAACAGGAAGTTGAAGCACATAACGTGACCTGACAGTTTATTTGACTGTGAATGTGTTCAACTGTCCACTCGTTCGAAAATGACCTCAACTGAACAAATGATCTGATTGGTTAAATAACGTCCAAACACAGGTTGATGCTCCGCCCCCTCCGGAGTTCACTGAACTCATCGGAAACAATCAGCTCGCTTGTCAACAATGCGTCAGTTGCGACAGACCATCAGTTCTGCGGTCCACTCTGACAGCTGATTGGCTGTGTACATGGAGGGGGCAGGGTTCTGTTTGTAATCGGTGTGGTCAGTCTCCAGGGGGCAGGGACTCAGAGGTAACCCTCCTTCTTGAACTGCTCATGGAGAATGTCCCGGTACTCATCGAAGCCTCCGTCAATCCGGTGAACTTTCCCGCCGTCACACACCCACAGCTCCTTACACACCAGCCGGATCAGGCGCTCGTCATGTGACACCAGGATGACCCCGCCCTGAAACACGTGACATCACACACCTAAGAAACACACGTCCACTGCAAAACGACCTCACACATGTTTGAGAACACACAAACACGAGAACGTCCTCCACTCACTCTAAACTTATCCAGTGCTTTGGCGAGCGCCTCGATCGTCTCCATGTCCAGGTGGTTTGTTGGTTCGTCCAGAATGTAAAAGTTTGGGCTAGAATGACAGATTACATCATCACCGTCACTATCATCTTCATCACCACCACCTTGCCCTGTCATTTACCATGGCATCGTCATCTGTGCGAACGCCACTCGGCTCTTCTGGCCTCCAGACAAGCTGGCCACGGGTCTAGTGGCCAGCTCCCCGGTGATGCCGTAGGCTCCGAGCTGGTGCCGGTACTCCTCCTCTGTTCTACCTGTGACACAGACAGCAGCTGGTCAGATGGAGTCCTACCACTCTGACTGTATACTGTCTTTATGTTTACCTGGGAACCTGTTAAGCAGCAGCTCCACAGAGCAGACGTTGAGGTCCAGCTGGTCCACGTGGTGCTGGCTGAAGTAGCCGATCTTTAGGTTTCTGATGACGAGGTCAAAAGGTTGTTACCAGTTCTTAGAAACTGCAGAGCCCGTTTGCCAGCTGCTTATCTCACCTGTGGGCTTGTCTCACCCCGTTGATGGGTGTCAGCTCACCCATCAGCAGCTTGAGAACAGTGGTTTTACCAGCACCATTCTCCCCGACCTGAAACACCAGCTGGGATTATTGATCTGTGATCAAACAGCTGAGTCTGATAGGAGAAGTTGGTTGATTCATTGGACACACGTACAATGCAGATCCGAGACTCCAGGTCAGCCGACAAGTTGAGCGCGCTGAAGAGACGCCGGTCAGGAGAGTAGTAGAACTCAACCTCATCCAGCTGCAGGATGGGAGGAGACAACTTCTCAAAGTTATCTGGAAACCTGCCGAAGGAAAGGACAAGAGTCAGCCTGTCCAGGCTGGAGCGGCGGCAAGTCCCACCGCCCCTGAATGCATCGAGAACACACAGGAAGTCAGAAGAGCATCCAAACCAATCAACACCAGAGGCACAGCTGAAGGCAACGCTGCACCAGCAGTACTAGCAGTACCAGTACCTGTACTATTAGTACAAGTTCATGCACCATCAGTACCAGTAGCTGTACCACCAGAACTCAGAACTTGTACCTGTACTATTAGCAGTATCAGTACCTGTACCGGCCAGATGTTCTCACCTTAAAGTGACTTCTGTTTCTTTCTCGAGAGGCTTCAGCTCAGGCCTGCAAACACAAACACATGTGTTCATTCAGCTCGTATTCTCTCAGTTGTCATTAAATCTGTCCGTACTCACAGTTTCTCCAGAAGCTTCAATTTGCTCTGCACCTGAGCTGCTCTGTTCGCGTTGTACCGGAACCTGTCAATGAAAACCTGAAACACACACCGTTTATTCTGGTACGGCTACATATACATGTACTGCAATAGTAGTAGTACCTATATGAGCTGTCTGTACTGAAGTAGTAGTAGTACATGTATGTGTTGTCTGTACTGTAGTAGTAGTAGTAGTAGTAGTACCTGTATATGTTGTCTGTACTGTAGCTGGGCCTCATATTCTCTGTGCTGGTTCTTTAGCCTGTCTTCTTTGGTTTTGATAAAGTTTTCATAGTCGCCACGGTAACTGTCCAGCCTCTGGGAGTGCAGATGGATGATGTCCGTCACTACGGCATTTAGGAAGTTTCTGTCGTGGGACACGACCAAGATGGTGGACTGCCACGTCTGCGGGAGGAGGTTTTGTGTGTGTTAGCCGTTAGCTTGTGGTTGTCATCCCCATTGTTTTCAGTGAGGACGTCAGACATAAATGTGAGCAAGTGTTCAGACCTGCAGGTAGTTCTCCAGCCACAGAATGGCTCTCACATCCAACATGTTGGTCGGCTCTGAAAACACACACAAAGCACGATCATATCTGCGTCCATAGGCAGGAATGCCCTTTGACTGATACAAGTCACAATCTAAGACCACTTCGGTACAACAGAAATAGTGACGTCCTTGTACTTGGCATCTTCCTCCCTCCACCATTAAACCTGATGGTACTACTTTTACTTTTGAACTCCTCATGTTCTACCCATGTTTGTCTTGTCCGCTAACGTCACTATCAAACGTCATGTGACTCACCATCCAGCAGCAACAGGTCTGGCCTGATGATGACAAAACACAACATCAGTCAAACATCTGAACATGTTTGTTGTTTTGTCCATCACATCTGTAAAAACCTTTCAAAACATCAGTGACACTAAAACGTGGAAACTTACCGAGCAAACAGAGCTCTGGCCAACGCCAACCTCATCCTCCATCCTCCAGAGAACTCCCTGTGCACGTACGTACACACGCACGTACACACACGCACACGTACACACACGCACACACAGACACACGCACACACAGTCATGTACTGGAGAGAATGTTGCTTCCACTCGCAGGCTGTAGGCCATAACTGCAATTACTCAAATACACACTCACTTGGTGGCCTGCTGCTGCATCCTGGAGGAGAATCCCAGTCCAGCCAAGATGACGGAGGCTCTGAGTGGACGAGACAGGAAGAGATCTTTGTTGTTCTGGTCAGAGAGTCAGATTCAACAGACATATTCTGTTCATGTCTGTTGGCCCTCTGAACAACTTTGTCACCTCAACCAACAACGGGACGGAGACAAAATGGGTCAGACAATTGCCATAGTTACCGTGCGGGGGCTTTGTCCGCTTCAATCTCCTCCAGCTTGCTGTAGATCTCGGACAGGCGGACGCTCTCCATCCCGTCAGCTCTGAGACACAAAAAAAAGAGTCGTGGTGAGAATCACCAGCCTGCTGCACGCGGTAAGGTGGTCTGAGGGGCATTCTTACGTTCCGTTGGCAATGCGAGCGTTCAGCCGGTGCTCCTCGGCCAGCAGATCCTCCCTCTGTGTGTCGCTCTCCAGGACGCTCTGCAGCGCCGCCGTCTCATCACCTGCCACTTCCTGCTCCACATGCAGGATGGAGATGTGGGCTGGGACACGCAGGTTCCGACTGGCCAGCATTTTCAACAGTGTCGTCTTCCCCAAACCGTTTCGACCAATCAGACCATACCGCCGCCCTGATGCAAGAGAAAGCTCTGCTCCCTGAAGCAGACACCTGCAAACAGGAAGTAAAAAAGCCATCAAATACTGCAGTACACTCATTGTATACTGCAGTGCACCCATCAAATACTTCTCACCTCTCACCAAAGGAAACATCAAAGTTCTCAATCCGGATGTCATAGCTGCGGTTCTTTCCCGATTGGTCAACTCTGTTGTCCTTCTTGCTGC
Source organism: Aeoliscus strigatus (assembly GCA_901007665.1). Taxonomy (NCBI): domain Eukaryota; kingdom Metazoa; phylum Chordata; class Actinopteri; order Syngnathiformes; family Centriscidae; genus Aeoliscus; species Aeoliscus strigatus. Next base: position 9,830 of record CAAKHB010004133.1, read on the forward strand.
TGGCCTGACTGGCCGACGCCTCCTCCAGGACACTGCAGGATCAGCGAGGTGGGACACAGGACAGTGAGACAGGTGGGACACAGACAGACAAGACAGGAAGGTGAGAGGATGACTGACAGCGGACTGGACGCCTTCTGAGAGTCCTTCTCATTCCGGCGCTCATGTTTGGCTTTCAGCTTGGCCTCAGCTTTCTCTAACTTCTTGGCGTCCACAGTCTGGGCGACAGAGGGACAGTGTGAGGACAAGAGACAGAAATTAAACCTGAGGGCAAAGTGGGAGACATACTGTGTTTTGAGGACGCTTCATCATCCAGATTCCCTGAATGTCTTTGCTAGCAGAGTCTGTGGACACGCACAGAGACACATTAGCACAGCGTCAGTAGTAGAGCAATGAGAGCGTGCGAGATAAGTTTGAGTCTCACTGGTGTCCACTGAGATCTGTGAAAGTTGCACAGGAGCATCCAACAACATCTGCCGCTGGGATGAGGGACAGCCGCTCCTGAGCAACACAACAACATGGTCACGACGTGTATCGACTACACGAGACAGATTTGGTGTTATGTCCCTTTAAATGGCCTGTGGTCTCACAGCTGGAGCGTGTTGAACATCTGGAGACAGATGCTTCTGATGTCATCCTCATTCTTACTGTCCGCTGACACATCCTGCAGGACTCCACCGATGGCATCGTACACCTCCTCGCTGTCCTCAAAGTCTGAGCCACCGCTGTCCAGCACACCTGTGGACACACACGCACACACACATATATCACATATAGTTCACTTCCAGTCAGCGTTGACCAACACTGAGAAACATTAGTAAAAAAAAAAGAAACATTACATCTACTGGGTTTATTCCCATTTAAGTTTCCTCCTCCTCTTTGATTTGAGAAAACAAGGTTCTATTTGTGACACC
>CAAKHB010004133.1:23544-47098 GCA_901007665.1 Aeoliscus strigatus
ATGGTCCAAAGCCCGAGACCAGGTCTGAGGTCAGGACTAAACTTTTACAACTTGACCCACCACCACCTCCTCCATCAGATTTTATTTTTATGTTTATTGCTCCTCCCATTTATCCCATCTGTTGCCATGGTTACTGTTCTGTTCTTCCTTCGTTTGGTTTCCCATCCATTAACCATTCGTTCCGTTGTTTTCTTTTTGCCCCTGTGTCCTCTGGTGTCTGGTGTCCTCCCTCGACCAGAGTCAGTTGTGTCTTCCTCTTCACATCCTGGAGGAGCGAGGGCTCCCCCAGGTGGCTGCGACTGTCAGCGCCCTGCTCGACCTGGCCCCGCCCAGACACACCGTCACCACGTCATCAGCGGGGACCTCCATCACCATGTAGATGGTGTTCATGGTATCACAGTCTCGCTCCTGCAGCACTGCCGTTCCCCTATGGAACCCGCCACGCCCACACAACCTGTCTGGATCTGATGGACAACAACAGAACTGTGGATCCGCACTTCCTAGAGAAGTGTATCAGTAGTTCTCAGTAAGGCATCTGCTCACATTGATTTTATTTATTTTCAAACTTTAACAAGAAACACGAGTCTCATAAAAACTTTTTAATGTTGCTGAAATCTTTATCAGTCGTTTTCTTCATCAATTCGACATCCGGACTAGTTTTACTGACACTCGTGAATGTTCAGAGTCCAGCCCGTTCCTCTTGGCGTGACAGGAACGGTATGCATACAAGCTGGTTGAACAAGTGAACACTAAGCTGAAGCAGCTCAGCAACAATCACAAACACTAAAGATCTCAGTTACCAACAAATCAGAGTAATTTAAAGAGGTGAAAACGTGATTCACAGGACTGGAGCTCAACTGGAGTCGTGAATTTGATGAAATTGACAACACCCGAAAAATGTTGAAATTCAATGACTTGGGTCTTTACATGGAACCTGGAACCCAAAGTGTCTGAGAACTGTCTGTGTTGAAACAGGACTTGACTCAGGACTTGAGTTTTAAAGACTTGGACTGAAACAATGACTTGGCTCCTCCTTCGTCTTTTTAAGAGATGATTAGTCATCACTGCTAAATGCTAATGCTAGTGAGCAAATTTGCCCTGGTTGTAAGTTGACTGCTGAAATGTCAGGTTAAGCATAAATGATTAGCTGATGGTCGGAAGGTTCTCAGCCAGACTGGTCTTCCAGTTGTTTTCAGTTCAGTTCTGAATTGACTTGCAGAGTTCTGCTTGGAAAGTAGAAAGTAGAACTCAAGACGTTTCTTGGATGAGTGGCGAAACAACTTAAAGCAAACTAGTCCAGCACTTCATGCTAAAGTTGGCAAATGGCATGATAGCGATAATTGTTTTCAACTAGCCAGTTTTAGCGAATATAGACCCAGATTGTGAAAGACTTTAAGTAGCTGCTTGTAGCCACTTCTATGATGTTAGCTAATGTTCACATTAGCTAGCACTGTTGTTCTGTTTTGTCTCCTTTGCATCCGAAATGTTTTTAATCAGTGACAAACAAGATTTGTTGTCTTGTTCTGGGTCAAAGGGCAAAGAGTTTCATCAAATTAACCTTGAACCTCGACTGTCAGGACAAACCGATGGAGTCTTGTTTTTATTTTGCACCTTGTTAATATTATTATTATGCAGATGCTCTCCTCTGTGATGTCACAGCTGATGATGCTACTTGATCCGATCTGAGATGTGACGTCAGTGTGAGTTAGCTCCGTCTTCAGCCGGAGTCACGGTTCCCTTTTCCCTCTTCAGACTCTCAGACCAAATCATTGGACCTCCACCCGTGTTTCTGTTGCATTCTGGGACATTTTCCTGCCACTTCAGCTTCAGTAGATGGCGCTGTGCTGTTGCCATCAGGAGTCAGTCTGTTTTATCTGTATTTACCGTAGTTTGTGTACAAATACTTTGTAAATAGAGACAAACTGTAAATATATATGATATAGAAAGTCGTATGTTGCTGTGGCAACGCAGAGTGTCATTGACGCTCAGACGCAGTTCCTCATCAGAGGTCAAAGACAAATGAATGAGCAGATGCATTGAAAGCAGCAGTTCACCCAGTTCACAGTTTATCTGTGTGAGCGTTACCTGTCTACCTGCAGCGGCTCTTCTCTCCATAGTGACGTCACAGCGTCATTCTTTTTTTTCTACTGTGATGTCATCACTTCAGTAAATCCTGTTTGTAACCTGCAGTCACATGTTGCATTTACAGGTTGTCAGTGAAACACAAGAACTAAAATCTGTTTGTTTGTCCTGATGCCATCTGGGAAAGTTTCTGATGTTGATAAGCAGCAGGTGAACCTCTTCAGTAACAGGTCATGTGACGGTAAGGTCATGTGACAGTTGGGTAGAAAGAGCTCCATGTGGTTTTAAAGGACATTCCAGTGTTTTTACTTGGAGGGGAAACACATTTACAAAAGGTTTTCAGTAGTTTTATTTTTGCTGAGAAACTGTATAAAAGATTTGAATACACCTGTATGAAGAGTAAAGTTTTAAGTGCTTTAAATAAATATTTTAAGTTGACTCATGTCTTTGATTCTCACTTTGTCCCATCCTTCATGATGAAATGTCAACTTACGTAATTTGTCGCAATTGTCAGAAATGTTCAGCATCAGTGATCTCATAAAAGAACTGATGAATAGCTTATTATTCTTACTTGCAGGAAAGAATGTACTGCAACATTTTCCTGAAACTTCAACATTACAAGGTACAGAGAACGTAAATGTACAAACATGGAAATGTACTACAGTGTATCTGGAGAAAAACACGGTATCACATTCAGGTTTGTGGGTCCATTGTTTTCATGTGCTTCAGTGATGTGACGTCACGACACGTCTTTAATCATAAATTAATATTTTCATATTTTAGGTTTGTACATTATAAGGACAGCCAATAGCGCAAATCATCCACAAAGCATGAACAAAAAGTACTTTCATAAAGTTTCAGTATTTTTTAGCAGGCGGGTCCTCGTAATGTTTTTGATCAGGCGGAACCGCGGGCGCCTCTATTTACAATATTTTCCCAGTATCCCTTGCGCGCTTCCTTTTCCTCCATATTTGCGGTGCAGTGTAGGTAAGATTCTCACGGCGTTTGACTGAACATTTTATAAAATCTTGTTAAATCCGGTACCTGTATGATCCAAAACCTCCGCGGCATTTGCGTTTGTCCGCGCCGCGCCGTTTGGTCCGTTTGTGTGTTTGTGGACTCGGTGATGGCCGAGATTGAGTTCGGATGTAGCGAACAGCAGCAACTAGCCGAACACCGGAGCTCACTGCCGGGGTGAACTCGGGGGCTGAGACTCGGGTCTCACAAATGAATCTGTCTGATCTGTAATGGAACAAAGCAGCAGAACACGACCATAAAGGGGTTTATGTGGCCAAACCAGTAGAGCTAACGTTAGCATCAATAGGCGACTCGGTAGGCGCATTCAGCAGTGTTTGCTAGCTGGACGTTAACACTTCAGATTGTATTCCGATCAGCATCAGGTGCCTCTGCAGCTGAACAGCAGCTGACTGTCATGTGACTGTTTGCAGGTGAACTCACCTGGAGAAAACTGACCATGCCTGGAAGGTGAGTAGAGATCCTAGAAACCAGCTCAGCTGGCAGCTCTTATCTGGATCTTGAACCAGAGAAAAAGAAATATCTGCTGCTCTACAGAGTTTGCACTGTTATGATCTATATGTGTGATAGAGGGTATGTGCAACAGACCTGGGATCTAAAGCTAACAACAAGAGTTTTAGTTTATGACACTGGATGTTTATGTCTGGATGTTGAGTGTGTCTGTGTGTCTCTGTCAGACTGTGGAGTAAGGCCATCTTCACTGGCTATAAACGTGGTCTGAGGAACCAGCGGGAACATACGGCTCTTCTCAAGGTGGAGGGCTGTTACACCCGCAATGAAGTTGACTTCTACCTGGGTAAACGCTGCGCATATGTCTACAAGGCAAAGAAGTAAGTGGCCTTCAGGGTCCTCATATCAGCTGTCAGAGGTCGACGTGATGTTGAATAAGAACCAATGGTTTGTTCCGTGTCCACTGGAATGTTCTGTTCACCGGCTGTGTATGTGTGTACAGGAACACGGTGACACCAGGCGGCAAACCAAACAAAACCCGAGTGATCTGGGGGAAGGTGACCCGCGCTCACGGAAACAGTGGAATGGTCCGAGCCAAGTTCAGCACCAACCTGCCGGCCAAAGCCATTGGACACAGAATCCGAGTGGTGAGATGATATGTCCGTCCGAAGCTTGCTTGCTTTCTCTCTCTCTCTCTCTCTCTCACTCACTCACTCACTCGCTGACAGATCATAACAGTGTAGTCTCTGTAGAGCAGCAGTCACTTCTTGTTCTCTGGTTCCAGGTATGCACCATGTAGGAAGGTGGTTTGCATTGAGCTGTCTGTTGCTATGGACACTAATGGCTTCTCTGTGGGACTTTAAGGCCTCTTCGTATCTTAAGACCTGTTATTGCTATGACTATAAGTGTAAATTATTTAAATGCCGAAAGTGAACATAAGTCGCCATGTTGTAAAGTTTGTTTTAGAACCTTACTGTGAACGTGTGTCTACTCTGCAGGGATAGTGCTCCTGATTGTTCCACTTTGGCCATGGGACATCGTCGGATAAACTGTTAAATTATATTTCATTGAAAATGTAAAATCTGCAGATCTGACATTCGTTTGCAATTGTGATGAAGTCGACTCACTCGTGAGACGAATATACTGATTGTTAATGACCTGATCACATGGTTCATTGATCGGTTTTTTCCTGCCTGGTCATGTGACTGTTCATGTCCTGTCTCCTCAGATGCTGTATCCGTCCCGAATCTGAAGAGGATCCTCACAACTGCCGTGTTTGTACATAAACAATAAAGTGATCAGACACATCTGTTTGCTCCTTCATTAATACACCTAATCGGTTCCTCCTTTCACCAAGTGGACCAGCAACATCACTACCCATAAATATGAAGCAGTTGGTGTCTAGGTAGCCAGTAGTGTCACTAGCATCTCCAACAACTATGAGCATGAATTCAATCATACCATTTAACAACATGGAACATTTTATGAGATCGAATGTCCAAAAAACTGTGTGTGTCAGTGGACACCTGCAATAGTCGTTCATAGCAGTAATGTACCTGGAGTACCGGTCTCATGAAGCAGCAGCTGAGCTGTGCATACTGCTGGCATTAGACTAGAGGATGAAATGGGATTCTAAAAAATAAAACGGGAATGGTAAGTTTTCCTTGAATAAATAACACATCTACGGAACAACGGAGGTGGTATTGAGGTATTAAAAAAAACACCCGGGAACGTGATGACGTAGGATGTGACGTAAAAACTCAGTCTCCCATGAGCCCGCGCGGTGCTGTAGCGGTGCTGTTTACTGCGCGTAGCGGACGTGAATGAGGACAGTGAGGTCCGATTGTCCTCGGTGTGGACACACGGACGTACAGGAGGACAGAGAGGACCGACTGTCCTCGGTGTGGACGTGAAGGAGGACAGAGAGGAGCGCAGGTGAGCTGTTTGTCCATTCGGTTTAATTTCCGGTGTGATGCTCCTGGATTCCGACCATCCATCCTCAGGTACCGGAGACATTTGTTCACCTCAGGTGTTTGTTTACCTCTGTGTAACCTGATCCGGGTTCCTGTAGGATGGGAGTTACCTGAACCACCAGTGTCACCTGCAGTATGTTTTATTGTGGTGATCTACTGCTGCTTTATCTGGACTCTGTGTGTGTGTGTGTGGTGTGTGTGTTTCAGGTGGTTCTTTGCGGTGGGAGTCAAAGGTCACTGCTCCATGTGGTCTGACAGAAGATGAGAAAATATGACTTTGGTCAGAGCGAGTTGGGGTCAGTGCCCTCTTGCCATGTTCTGCCAGGGTCAGATGTCAAAGTGTGTGAGGATGATGAAGTCCAGGTGAGAACAGATTATTGTGTGTGTGTGTGTGTGTGTGTGTGTGTGTGTGTGTGTGTGTGTGCGTGTGAAACAAACAGTAATAAAAAGAGTTCAACACATCTTTGTTTACAAAAGGCAGCCCTGCCCCTGCCGCTGCATCATGGATGCTGCAGGGATCCGAGGGCTCTGATTGGCTGACACAGTGTGAATGAATGTGAAGTGAGTGTGAAGAACACACAGCATGGAACGTGAGCTCTGCACGTGCTCAGTGGGAGCTGAGGCTGTGACGCACACACAGTATTAATGTAGGAACACCTCTCTCAGACAGCAGAACTCTGCTCTCTGATCTGTCTGTTAATGTTAATAAATCTGAATCCACTGTAGATGTATGTATCAGCAGCAGGTTACTAAGGCAACAGCTGCATGTCGCTAATGGGCAGAGTGAAGATACATTAACCCGTTAATACTCTTTAATACTGGAGGATCTGTGGATAAATATACTGCACTTAGTAACAGTATGCACTAACGTGTGTGTGTGTTTTCAGGGTGCATCTGGTACATGTGTGGAAAGATCATCTGGTTGCCATGGTGAAAAGCTGGAGGAGAGTGGAGCTGCAGAGGACAAAGCAGGTGGAGACAGGTAACACACACACACACACACACACACACACACACACAGACACACACACTCACCTGCGTCTTCCCTCAGGTGCGATCACCCTGTCGACCGCGCCGGTCTTTTCTCCTTCATGACATTTCATTGGTTGAGTCCTCTGGCGTTACTGGCTCACAGGAGAGGGCGTCTCTTATTGGCTGACATCTGGCCTGTGTCACAGCAGGACGGTTGCCATGAGAACAGCCTCAGGTGGGTGGGGCTTCCACCCAACTCTCACTTCATTGAAAACTTCTCTCCTCTGACATGGATTGTGTGTGTGTGTGTGTGCCTGTGTGTACCTTAGGTTGGCAGCTCTGTGGGAGGAAGAGCAGAGGTCAAAGGGCAGCAGGGCGTCTCTGTGCTCAGTCGTCTGGACGTTCTGCCGAGCCCGTTTCCTTCTGTCCATCTTGTGCCTCACTGTGACTCAGCTGGCAGGATTCAGTGGTCCGGTGAGTCTGAACTAGAACCAGAACACTGTTGGTACCAGTGAGGCCCTGTGACCTGTCTTACTGCGTGTCCCGTGTCTCTCAGGCGTTTGTGGTGAAGCGTCTGCTGGAGTACACCGAGCTGGACCAGGCCCAGCTGTACTATGGGCTGCTGCTGGTTCTGGGGCTCCTGGGGACCGAGCTGGTCCGGTCCTGGTCTCTGGCTCTGACCTGGGCTCTGAACTACAGGACAGGCTGCCGGCTGCGGGGAGCCCTGCTCAGCCTGAGCTTCCACAAGATCCTGCGGCTCCGCAGCATCCGGGACCAGACCCTTGGCCAGGTTCCGCTCCCGCTTCCTTCGTTCCTCCGTTGGTTCTGTCTGGTTCTGTCTGACATCCGTCCATCCACAGCTGGTCAACATGTGCTCCAGTGACGGCCAGCGAATGTTCGAGGCGGCAGCGGTGGGCAGTCTCCTTGCTGGCGGCCCCCTAGTGGCTGTGCTGGGCGTCGCCTACAACCTGCTGATCCTGGGTCCTACGTCACTGCTGGGATCAGCTGTGTTCATCCTCTTCTACCCAGCCATGGTGAGTGGGTGTGTGAGTGAGTTAGAGAGAGTGAATTTGTATGAGAGAGAAAGAGAGTGTGTGTGTGTGTGAGAGAGAGAGTGAATGTGTGGTATAGTATGGTCTGCATTTATTGTCATTAGACAGTACAAGTACAGTACAACTAAATCCTGTTTGGTGGGAGAGCATCTGAGCCACTGCACCTAAAGTCCATCTTGGTTCCCAAATTAACCTCGCCTTGCAAGGTAGTGAGTTTCCCTGAGATGTTATCCAACTTGCAGTTGAGTTCCACAGTCTGAGCACTCACCGCCCTGCCCAACTCATTGAACATGACGGGCAGCCTTTGGGCACCTTGAATGGCTGCCATCTTCCCAATTTTCCGATACACTACACAACGCTCAATCCGAGTAGCAGATGCCCTGCTATCATAAATCTGAAAAGATATATGTCTTTAGTGTCCATGTGCACATGACTCACCACTTCTCCCACACGTCCATCATGTAGCCCGTCCGGACACACAGGTTCCCCCGGACCTGAGCCTCTAGTTGAAAAGATTTTGTCAGTTACATTGAGAGACCAGTTTATCATTACATTTCTCTTCAGTAGTTTCGAAGAGACAGTGCAGAGAAGAGCTTCAGGGTCAGAGGAGTAAGCAGTGAGAGGGATAGGGAGGGTGTGAGTGTGTGTTTCTGTGTGTCTGTGTGCGTGGTTGAGCTCACCTGCTGTCCTCGCAGATGTTCAGCTCTAGACTGACGGCGTACTTCAGGAGAAAGGGCGTGGCTGTGACGGACAGACGAGTGCAGAAGATGAACGAGATCCTGAGCCACATTAGATTCATCAAGATGTACGCGTGGGTTAAAGCCTTCTCACAGGAAGTTCGCGGTACGTGACATGCCCCCTGGTCCTGTTGCCAGGCAACGGTGTGACATCAGCAGTGTGTGTGTGTTCTCAGGGATCCGCGCGGAGGAGCGAAGGATCCTCGAGTTAACAGGCTACTTCCAGAGCATCACTGTGGGCGTGGCTCCCGTTGTCGTCGTCATCGCCAGTGTGGCAACATTCTCCACCCACATGTTGCTAGGATACGACCTGACAGCGGCGCAGGTACCACATGCCAACTGACTTACTGCAGAGTCACTTAGCCAACTAGTTTAGCATGTCGCTATCTGATGCCATTGCATCGTTTGATGCCTGTTCGCCTTCATGCTACTTCAGTCATCTCCTGTTATGGCTGAAGTAGAATAAGCTAACCTGTTAACCCAACTGAACGTTTACTGTTTCCGCAGGCATTCACCGTGGTGACCGTATTCAACGCCATGACCTTTGCCCTGAAGGTCACGCCCTTCTCTGTCAAGTCTCTGTCGGAGGCGTCGGTGGCCATAGAGCGATTCAAGGTGACCAACCTGCGACATGTTCTGTCCCAGAAACTGAAGAACTGTGATGAGCAGATATTTGTATCCTCAAAGTCCAAGTTTATTGTGGCTATGTCCACGTCTTGTACACCGTGTGTTTGTTCAACTCCTGTTGGTTCGGGTGATGACGAGGACAAGGAAGAACATTTACAGTTGAAGTTGAGGGCATCAATTGCCATGTTGGTCTGGTTCAGTGTCAGACTTCATAGAGGGCGGGCAGAGTTCATCACAAACGTGTTTCCTCAGAGTGTCCTCCTGCTGCCGGAGGTCGACGAGGTCCGTGCGCTGCCTGCCGATGCTCAGGTTGCCGTGGAGATGTGCGGGGCCTGTCTGACGTGGGATGGGGGTGGGCAGAGTGCCCGATCCAGTCCGAGCGTCAGAGCCACCAGAGGACGCAGACAAAGGTACGCTAACGTGAGCACATCACATGACGCGTTTAGCTGCACATTGAACTGTTGGAAGGAGACAATCACACTTGTGTGTAACGTCCAGGTGTGGCGACAGAGTGACGCTCCGTGTGGAAGAGGAGGAGCAGAAGGTGGCTGTAAAAGGAGGAGGGTCGACTCCTTCCCTCCTGTCCGTCACCATCTCTCCATGCCCCAGCAGCACCCTGCACTGCATCAACCTGAGCGTCCAGCAGGTGCGTCCCAGCTGATGCTGATGCTAGCGTGCTAACACGAACAGCTGCTTGTTTACATGTGGGTGTCATGTGGGTTCTTTCAGGGGAAGCTGGTTGGCGTGTGTGGCAGCGTCGGCAGCGGGAAAACCTCCTTGATCTCCGCCATCTTGGGACAGGTCAGCTGCTGTGCAACATCGCTGCTAATGCTGCTCAAGACATTAATATTAACTTAATACGCTGCGTACACCGCTGCTAATGGACAGATGGCATTGATTGTTGATCGGCGCCCCCTCCACAGATGACGGTGGTGGAGGGGAGTGTGTCCGTCCGAGGACGATTGGCCTACGTGGCACAGCAGGCGTGGATCCTGAACGGCTCGCTGAGAGACAACATCCTGTTCGGACAGGAGTTCAAGGAGGACAGGTGCGTGTGTCCTGACTCCGCCTACCTATCTGACCAGTGAGAGGAGAGTAGTGGTCTGAACCGTCTCTGACTGTCTCAGGTATCAGTCGGTGCTGAGCGCCTGCTGCCTCCGACCGGACCTTGCTCTGCTACCCAACGCCGACCTCACAGAGGTGACGTCACTGCTTTCTTTGTGGTATCTCACACGCAACCACGCTCACCGCGCCCGTCACGTCCGTCAGGTGGGCGAACGGGGTGCCACCCTGAGTGGTGGCCAGCGGCAGAGGATTGGCCTGGCACGTGCGCTCTACAGTGACCGGGACGTGTTGGTGTTGGACGACCCGCTCAGCGCCCTCGACGCCCACGTGGCCAATCATGTGTTCCACAGCGCCATCCGGAGACAGCTCCGTCACAAGACGGTCATCTTTGTCACTCACCAGCTGCAAGTGAGCGCTGTAGGGCAGACATCACTGCCACACAATGCTTGCCAGGTAACCTGTGTGTGCGTGTGTGTGCAGTACCTGGTGGACTGTGATGATGTCATACTGATGAAGGAGGGCCGCGTGGCAGAGCAGGGTAACCATGACGACCTGATGAAACTGAACGGAGACTACGCTGCCATGTTCAACAATTTTCAACTAGGAGGCACTCCGCACATAGAGGTGTGTTTGTCTGACTGTGTGTGTGTGTGTGTGTGTGTCTGACTCTTTGTGTGTTTGTCTGACTGTGTGTGTGTGTGTGTGTTTGTGTGTCTGACTCTTTGTGTTTGTCTGACTGCGTGTTTGTATCTGACTCTGTGTGTGTGTGCGTCAGCCCACCAGGAGGAGTGGTGGTTCTCAGCGTACGTCCGTTGACATTAAACCTGGAACGATGAAGAAGAAGAAGGTTCCGGTCATCAAGGACAATGGTAACATGGCCCGACTGTGATGTCGGCCCTGTTTGACTGTGTTTGACTGTTTCCTGTCATGTGACGCTGTAGGGGAGGAGCAGCAGTGTGGGGGTGTGTCATGGCCCGTGTTCCGGTCGTACATGACGGCGTGCGGTGGTTCCGCTTCCTGCCTGCTCATCCTGCTCCTGTTTGGGTGTAATGTGGGAAGCTCCGCCTTCTGCCAGTGGTGGCTGAGCTACTGGATAGACCAGGGCAGCGGGGTGAGATGCCCCACTCACCTTCACTCGTTCACCCACCTCCCCTCCACACTCCTCATCTCAAGCCTTCACCTTCTGTGTCCTCTCATCTTTTAAGAATGTCACGGTAACCCACAGCAACGGCTCGGCTGTGAGTGTCAGCATGAAGGACAATCCCATGATGCAGCAGTACGCTGCCGTCTACGCCGCATCCATGGTTGTGATGCTCGTCTTCAAGCTCATCCGGGGCGTCGTCTTTGTCAAGGTCAGCGGCATACAGTGTCTCCTGTCTGTCGCTAAAGGCTCACGGCTGATTGATGCTTCTAGGTTGACCTGATGTGGACCCTCCATCGTAACTACAGAGGTCCTACGCCATCGCGAGCGTTTCTTCTTTCCCTGCCGCAGTGTTTCGTTTTTTTGTTTCTCAGTGGTTTTCTTTCCTTTGGTTTCCTTCAAGCGACAGCGACTGAAAGTGAGCAGATCTTTTCCCCACACGAACTACAACAAACAAACATAGCTGCGACGACTACCTACATTTCTGGACGGGTGGTGTCAGGATAAGAAGTACCCTACACCACACGTACGCTGTCAATGTGTAGCAGCATGAAGCCACGTGACTGCGAAGCTTTCCTTAGGTACTGCGGTCAGTCAGTCAGGGATAGCGGCTGATGCCTGCAGACAGAAATGTGGGTTGATTTGGCGCCACAGACAAAGAAAAGCTGTGTCATTTTGGATCAGTCACGTGACCTGATCAGGTCTCTGTCCTAACGCGTGTCGACCACCAGGGAACGCTCCGCGCTTCTTCCACGCTGCACGACCAGCTGTACCACAAGATCCTCCGCTGCCCCATGAAGCTGTTGGACCTGATGCCGGCGGCACGGATCCTCAACCGCTTCTCCAAGGACATGGACGAAGGTAGGAGTCGGTGTGTATGTGTGTTAGGACGCCCATCTGACCCGGTCTGTCCCTGTGTGTCCGTGTAGTGGATGCCCGTCTGCCGTTCCAGGCTGAGATGTTTATCCAAAACATCATCCTGGTGTTCTTCTGCCTGGGCGTCATCAGTTGTGTGTTCCCCTGGTTCCTGGTTGCCATGGGTCCACTGGTCCTGATGTTCTCCACACTCCACAGCGTCTCCAGGGTCTTCATCCGGGAGCTGAAGCGTCTGGACAATGTGACCACGTCCCCTTTCATGTCCCACATCACCTCCAGCATCCAGGGCCTGTCCACGCTGCAGGCATACGGCCGTGCCCCCGACTTCTTGCACAGGTTTGGAACGCAGGTCCGACAGCAGCCACCTGGACCCAGCACCATCTCACCTGTGCTGTTTGTCCTCAGGTACCAGACGCTGCTGGACCAGAATCAGGCTGCGTTCTACCTGTTCAGCTGTGCCATGCGCTGGCTGGCGGTCCGTCTGGACGTCATCAGTGCCGCTCTCATCAGCACCACCGCCCTCATGATGGTGCTGATGCACGGGCAGATCCCGCCCGCCTACGCCGGCCTCGCCATCTCTTACGCCGTGCAGGTAACGGCCACACAAGCGCAAGACGTGAACACATATGCAGACAGGTGACCTGACGGGTCATGTGTCTCCTCCCAGCTGACAGGTTTGTTCCAGTTCACTGTGCGTTTGGCGTCTGAGACCGAAGCTCGTTTTACATCTGTGGAGAGAATCCATCACTACATCCAGGTACATCTCCTGGAGGAGGATTGATCATTGATTACTGATGATTGATTAGTAATTATTCATTACTGATTTATCCTCCACCAAGGAGGTTCTGTTTTTGCTGGTATTTGCTGGTATTTATCTGTTTGTTTGCCTGTTAGCAAAATATGTCAAAAAGATCTGAACATATTTTAATGAAATGTTCAGTAAATGCTGACAATGGGACCAGGACCAGATGATTACATGTTGGTGGTGTTCTGGAACCATCTGGATCCAGGAATCTGTTGGAAGGATTGTTACTTATTGTGAGACAGGGACATTTTCAGCATCCGTGTGTAGATCTCCACAATAGCAGCTGTGGACTGTCTCTGTTGACCAGTGCGTCAGGCACAGTATTTGGTGGAAAGGATCTTCTTGGCAGAGGTATGCGCTCTCTGAGTGCTTTTCTAGTTTCATAATTGATCACATCGTTTCATCGCAGTTGACCACCGCTGCTGAAACACCAAATCAGCCAATAACAGATCAAAGACATTGATCCGGAGTAATCAGATGATTCATGCTAACTGCTGCATGCTAGCTGTTTGAATAGATTCCTGTGTTCTCTACAGGTCAAAGGTCACAGTCATTAATGTTTATGTGAATAGGCAATGACTCGGCTGTTTGTGTCTGTGTCAGTCGTTGTCCCAGGAGGCGCCAGCGAGGGTCAAAGGCCACGCTCCTCCAACTGACTGGCCCCAGCAGGGGGAGCTGGTGTTCAGGGACGTGGAGATGAGGTACCAGGAGAACCTCCCTCTAGTTCTCAACAGGATCTCCTGCACCATCCGACCCAAAGAAAAGGTCGGCATTGTGGGCCGCACCGGATCAGGTAGTAGAGGTTTGGAGAGGTCAGAGGTCAGCAGGTGCCCCGCCCTCACCTGTGTACACGCGTGTGTCTGCAGGGAAGTCGTCTCTGGGCGTGGTTCTGTTTCGGCTGGTGGAACTCTGTGGCGGTTCCGTCCTGATTGACGGCGTGGACATCAGAGACATCGGGCTGGCAGACCTGCGCAGCAAACTGTCTATCATCCCCCAGGACCCGGTTCTGTTCAGCGGGACAGTGAGGTGGGTCCATGTGGTCCGGACTGCTCCTCAGCTGAACCCGCCCTACAGCGTGTGTGTGTGTGTGTTTGTGTGTGTTCCCAGGTTTAACCTGGACCCGTTCCACCAGTACTCAGAGCAGCAGATCTGGGATGCTCTGGAGAGAAGTCACATGAAGGAGTGTGTGAGTAGGACATGCCCACTTCCTTTCTGCCCTCACCTGGAGCTGCACACACGTCCAACAACAGTTTGTGTGGGAATGCTGTGTGTGTGTGTGTGTGTGTGTGTGAGTGCGTCATGGTATTACTCACATGATGTCAAACTTTGCCCTCTGGTCCATCTGTCAGGTGAGCCAGTTGCCACTGAGGCTGGAGTCGGAGGTGGTGGAGAACGGCGAGAACTTCTCTGTGGGGGAGCGACAGCTGCTGTGTGTGGCCAGAGCGCTGCTGCGGCGGTGTAAGGTAAGACACACACACACAACCACACACTCACGCCTCACCTGCCCGGCTCTGATTGGCCGCACACCGTCCATCAGGTGCTGATCCTGGACGAGGCGACGGCAGCAATGGACGCAGAAACGGACACTCTGATCCAAGAGACGATCCGCACTTCATTCCAGGACTGTACCACCCTGACCGTCGCCCACCGCCTGCACACAGTGCTGGCGTCCGACCGCATCATGGTGCTCAATCAGGGACAGGTACGGACACACACAACTCTATGTGCAAAAGGGCTTTTTTCAAATATTTTAACTTCTCAGAATGTGCAAATTGAATCATTTATATATGAATCAAATAAATTATTTAAATTCTAATTGAATCATCTGAAGTGTGCATGAAAGGGTTAAATAGGAAACAGACGACAGCCTGGATCAGTCTGCTGTCACTCAATTGATCAGTAATTCAATCAATCGATCCTAGAAAACATACAAACTGAGGAAGCAGAGATATGAATGTTTCATATTGTGGCTTCAGCAAACTGCTGACTCGTGTATTTTTTGTATGTCTTGGATTTGATTGGTCCAGGTGGTAGAGTTTGATGAACCTTCCGTTCTGCTGGCCAATGAGAACTCGCGGCTGCGCTCCATGCTGGTCGCTGTCGAGAACAAGATCTCAGTGCGAGGATGAAGAGAAAGCAAAGGGTGTCATTCCAGACGTGAGAGGGTGACTCATCAAACTTATCGTTGCTTTTTTTGCAACCTGATCACCTTGATGGTGAAGTTATCAACATTAAACAGGTTTGTGGTGTGATAGAACACACCAGGTTTTTCAGAATAAAAGTGTTTCCATGGGCGTCAATATGATTTGTGCACGTGGTACTTTATTTTTGCTGTGAGACAACTGAAATGGTTTTTTTCCTCAATGTTTTCAGAAGAAACTACTTCATTTTGGAGGAAAGTGCACCCTTCTTGTGTGTGATTTTTGTGTTTCAGTTGTTTCAGCTGCAAGGATGGTCGTAGCGACAGAGCGGTGGTCAGCGTCTCTGCTCCATCAGTTTGAGTTCAGTCGTCGGATGAAATAAACGTTTTCTCTGATGTCAAACAAAATGCAGTGAAGAAATTGGCTGAGAGTGGTGGAGATAATAATATGATGACAAGAAAACTTCCTGTTTGGGATTCATTCACATCCAGATGTTTTTGTACAAAACATTGTGACCAATCCCTGGAGATAAAGTGAGACTAGAAATGTTTTCATGAATTCAGTCATTGGCAGAATAATTAATTCCTTTAATTTATGTTTTCACTTTTGTTTTATCCTTGCTGTATGTTTTTATGGAAAGTGATTTACAAATAAAGTTCATTATGATTACAAATGAAAATGCTGATTATTTTTTATCATTCATAACAAGTATTTTCATACATCAGTGATGTTTGAGGTTTTCCGGACATTATTTAGTTTCATTATTTTATATTAAAAACCCGCAAACCAGTAGCAGCCGAATCCAGTAGTCTCCGGCCGATGACCTTTGACTCCTGCTCCACAGCGCCCCCTCCGACCGCCTCAAACTTTCTGCTGCTGTTTTTACTTCCTGTTTTGTTCGCGGGGGCTCGTCGGTCTCCTCCGCCGTCCTCTTCGGTCCAAACCGTCCTCAGCTTCCATCCACCGGCCGCGGACTGACGGAGCCGCCGGTAGAACACACACACACACACACACACACACACACACACACCGACACCGGGACTATCTGCATCGATCAGCAGGGACACCGAGCAGCGAACTGTGCTGACTCCACCGGAGGAGCCGGTGTCGGTCCCGTTCTCCTCCCGGTTCCGATGGATTTCACATGACACCGGGCTACGGAGGAACAAACATGCTAATGCTAATTAGCCTGAGAGCCAATTAGCCTGCTTGCTAACCGGCCGGTTTATGGACTCAGACCTGGAGCGGAATTGAACCGGCTACGAACGTGTCGTTTGAGGCGACCGGCTCATGAGGAAAGTCACAGGTTCGAGTCCGTTTGGGTTCAAGTGTCCTTATCGGGTTTATCCACTGGGTTCCGAACCGGTACCGGGAAACTGGAACGGGTCTTTGATGTGGTCCAGACGGACCCGGTTCGAACCAGGTTCAAGTTCGAGTTTGTTCGAATATAGTTGACTTATTAGAGTTCAGAGTCCGACCTGGTTCCGTCTGAGGTTTGTGTGTGTTCGTGTGTTCGTGTGTGTGTGTGTGTGTGTGTGTGTGTGTAGAATGTCTGAGTGTTTGCGGGGTGAAGTTGGTCACTGAGCGGGGGCTTAGACCCGGCTCAGATGTTGTCCTGTTCTGCGTGTGGCCCAGAACGTGCCGCCCCCCCTTCCCCCAGGAGACCAGGTCTCTGGCCCGTCCACTCCCGTCCAGGTCAAAGGTCATAATGGCTGACCTCCACCAGACACCGCTGTGTTGCTGCCGTAAACCGGTCCTGTCCACTGGGGGGTGCTGCATGGTGAACTCAGGCCGACCTGGTGGGGGTCCAGGAGGGGCCTCTGGGTCACGGCGCCCTCTGGTGGACGTGGCTTCGTGCTCCAACTTCCGGAGCTTCAAGCTGCATCACCTCCACCTGGACCTGCGGCTGAACTTCGCCATGAAGGAGATGAGCGGCTGGCTGGTTCTGGACCTGGTCCCGGTGCAGCTGGGGGTCCACACCCTGGTGCTTGACTCCCACCCGTCCCTGCTCATCCACTCCATTGACTGTAAGCTCCCAGGCCTGGGCCCCCAGGAGCCCACCTCCCTCACGTACCGGGTCGACCCCTTCACCGACTACGGCTCCTCGCTCCACATCAGCCTGCCGACAACGGCGGCAGCAAAGCCCGGAAGGCTGATCCAGATCACGGTCCGGTACACCACCACTGACGGGCCGGCGGTAAGAGGCCACACCCCCAATGACATGTTAAAGGGCCAGTGTGTAAAAGAAAAAAAAAAAGGGTCAGTGGGTAGGATTTGGTTGACGTCACAGATGGTTGATTTGTGTGTGTGTCTGTTTGTATGTGTGCGTCTGATTGTGAGTGCATGCGGGTGTGTTTGTGTGCGCACGTGTTTGTGTGTCTGAATTTTTGTGTGTGTCTGACTGACTGTGTCTCTGACTGTGTGTGTGTCTCTGTCTGACTGTATGTGTGTTTGTCTCTAACTGTGTGTGTCTGTCTCTGATTGCGTGTGTAGATCTGGTGGCTGGACTCGGAGCTGACCTGTGGTCAGACTCGTCCTCTGGTCTTCACTCAGGGTCACTCTGTGTGCAATCGTTCCTTCTTCCCATGCTTCGACACGCCGGCTGTCAAGAGCACCTACACGGCCTCTGTCCGGGTGAGTCTGACATCTGACCTCTGACCTCAGTCTGCAGCGATTGGGTCGGTGACATCTCCTCTTGCAGGTTCCTGAAGGTGTGACAGTGCTCATGAGTGCGTCCCGAAGCTCGTACTCCAAACAGGACCGTGTGTTCCAGTTCTCTATGGAGTTCCCGGTGCCGTCATACCTCGTGGCGCTAGTGGCCGGAGAGCTGCAGCACGTGGATGTCGGCCCACGGTCAGTCACACACACTCACTGCTCAGACCGACACGTCCGTCTGAGGGCACATCCACACAAACCCTCTCTGTCTCCAACCTTGTTCCTCTGCATCGTATTAAGAATATTTGTGTCTAAATGGATCTGTTGCAAACAGCAAAAAACAAACGCTGCAGTTCATAATCTAGACCTTTAGGTGGCAATGAAGTTCACCAAAAACAGATGATGGAGCGGCACTTCTGTGTCTGCTGAGCAAATCGAATCAACCAAAATGTGATTTTTGACCAAAGAAAGCGAGCAGGAAATTATGTTGACTTGTTGTAGCGGTAATAACATCTGCTCACTTACAGTCACTGTCTGCTGCAGCACCAATGGGGCAGCGTCTTCTAATGTCCCACAGACCAGGTTTCAGGATCCATTTGGACAAAACGATGCAAAATGTGCGTTTAAACAAAAAAAAGAGTCTCTGTGTGGATGTGGTCTAACAAGCCCCGCCCCCAGGAGCCGTGTGTGGGCAGAACCATGCCTGCTGTCCTGTGCAGTGAAGAAGCTGGGGGGCAGCGTGGAGCGCTGGCTGGGCGTAGCTGAGCAGCTGTTTGGAGGTTACCTGTGGGGCAGGTGAGTGCAGAGAAGAAGCTGTGATGATGGACGGCGGCGCTCAGTCTCACCCCTCCTTAGATGCGACATCGTGTTCCTGCCGCCCTCTTTCCCTATCGTCGCCATGGAGAACCCCTGCCTCACCTTCATCATCGCCTCCATCCTGGAGAGCAACGAGTTCCTGCTCATCGATGTCATCCATGAGATCGCTCACGGCTGGTTCGGCAACGCTGTCACCAACGCCACCTGGGAGGAGATGTGGCTGAGCGAAGGTCTGGCCACGTACGCACAGCGGAGGATCACCACTGAGGCTTACGGTAGGAATGAGAGATGCTGCGGTTGCAGAGGAACACGGGACAACCCACAGTAACCTCAAACGCTCTCTGTGCAGGTGAGGCCTTCACCTGCCTGGAGACCGTCGTCCGACTGGACGCCCTGCACCGACAGCTGAGGCTCCTCGGGGACAACAACCCTGTGAGCAAACTGCAGGTCAAGTTCGACCCAGGTGAGCGCACACGCACACACACACACACACACACAGGTGGGCTGTGACATCACTGACGCTGCCCCCTGCAGGTGTGAACCCCAGCACGCTGATGAACCTGTTCACCTACGAGAAGGGGTTCTGTTTCGTGTCGTACCTATCGCAGCTGAGTGGAGATATCCGGCGCTTCGACCGCTTCCTGCGGGTCGGTGCACACACACAACATGTACATGTACACACATGCACGTGCACACACAAAAGAATGAGAACAAACTGTGTGTGTGTGTGTGTGCAGGATTACATCTCAGAGTTTAAATTTAAGAGCGTGGTTGCTCAGGACCTCATCGACTACTTCCTGTCGTACTTTCCTGAGCTGAATGATGCCGCGGTCGCTCACCGTGAAGGTGAGTGCCATGACGGAAACAGGAAGTTTGTTTCCGGTCAAACTACTATGCAGAGGTTTACCCTTTGTAGGTTGACATCATTTCCTGTCTGTGTGCCGCAGGGCTAGAATTCGAGCGCTGGTTGAATGAGTGTGGACCTCCGCTCTATGAGCCGGACCTGTCAGCAGGGGGCGCTCTGACCCGACCTGTCCACGACCTCTGTGACCTGTGGACGGGGAGTAACAGCCTGGACTTGCAGGCTGTTACAACCTTTGACCTGTCCACCTGGAGCACCTTCCAGATCGTCCTGTTCCTCGACAGGATGCTCGACCACGCCCCCCTGAATCCCGGTACACACTGTTCACTGTCAGTTAGCCTCGCCAGTTAGCGTTCACACTCTACCGTAACATTAGCATTCACATGTCAACGTTAGCATTGACTCGCTGTGGTGTGACGGTGTTGCTGTTTGTGTCTCAGACGTCATGGCAGGTCTGTCCAGCTGCTACTCGTCTATTTTTGACGGCCTGAATGCTGAGGTCCAGATCCGCTGGCTGCAGATGGTCGTGAGGAACACGTTCTACCCCGAGCTGCCACGCGTGCGCTCCTTCCTGCACAAACATGTGAGAACATGTCACGCTTAGACAAGCTGCCACAGCGTCGGCTTCACGATTGTAACCAGAGCACTTCTTCTCCGCAGACCTCAAGGATGTACACGGTGCCGCTGTACGAGGACCTGGTTGTTGGGGTGATGAAGTGTGTCGCTGTGGAGGTTTTCCACCAGACACAGCAGCGGCTGCACCCAAACCTCCGCCGGACTTTGCAGCAGGTCCTGTTCCAGACTGGCAGCGCGCCGACCAATCAGAACGACCCTGGTGTCTCCGTCATATCCCCGTCCCCTTCCCTGCCGCCTGCTGGCACGGCAACCACCTCTGCCGCTGCCGGGACCGCCACCGCCATCTCACTACGGGACGTTAATGTGTCTGCATGATGCTCCACTGTTGCCGTGGCAACAATTGTCTGTGAGGAGGAACACTGTGAGGGGGAAAGTGACGCTCCAGCACGAAAAGGAAGGCATTTCTGAAGATGGTGGGGAGGGTCAAAGGTCACACACACTGTGTCTTTAAAGATGTCCACGCAAACACCTGTGATTGGATGACAGGGTTGTTGTTGTTGTGAGAACATGCGACGACAGAAAGAAAAGCAGTGGCAGAAAGTTTCTGCTAAAATGTTCACTGAGGTTCAAAAACCGTCTCAAATGTTGAAGACACAACGTGGTCAGTCGCCCCCTAGTGGCTGGTTGCAGGTTAAGCCCCACCCCCCCAAACTCAGATGAATGTTTGCTTTAGTGCAAGTAATTTTTAGTAAGTAATATGTTTATCTTTTAATTGAATTGGTGATGTGAAGTAATGCCACGAGCGACAAATGTTCAGTTGAACAGCATTGTGATGTCATTGAACAGGACCTCATCTGACAAGATGTAACAAATTTTCATTGTTTGACCTTTGACTCCGTGACCTCGTCTGAAATGGCAGCAATGGCCCCTTCCACTTTTTTGCTGGTCAACAGTAATGGAAACGAGCATTTGGTTTATTTTGTGGAAATTCAGTTTAGACGGAAATGACCTGCCCTGTGGGTGTGTGTGTTTGTGTGTGCACGCACACTCAGAAACATAACTTAAAATGTGCTTTAACTCGTAGCTGAAACATCGTGTGTGCCTTTAATGCTGCGTTCATAGCAGCTGGGAAATTACAATTTTTTGTTTGTTTCTCTAAAATCCTGTTTTTACCTTCATTCACCAGCAACATATCGTGTAAGCTGTAATGGACTTTTTCCTGGAGACTTTTCCCTAGAAACTTTCAAAACGATGTTTGAAGGTTTCAGATAGAACAGAATAAAATTTCAAAGAAAATGAGTTGATAGGAAAACAACAGCAGAAACTGATGGTACTCTTCTTTGAATGTGTCACCTCAGCTATGAAATGTCCCAGTATCCCTGAACGTCTCTTCGCTGAAGATTTAAAAGGACTTTTTGATCAATAAACACTTGAAGCTGCAGAGATTGTGTATTCTGACTCTGGTTGGTCCTTGAACACTCCACTGAGGAGCTGAGAAACTTATAGAAGATGTGGTGATTAAAAACAGAACATTTTACACAGAAATATTTGAATGTATTTTTAGATTTTAAAAATATGTATTTTCATATTAGATAAAAACATTTTCTTGAAATCCGACAGATCAATGAGAAATGATTCATGTCATTTAGACAGATTTTCAGTTAAAACCGGAAGAGCAAAGCTGGACGCCGAGATGATTATGATGGGCTCAGGACTTTTCCCGGAAGTGATGTGTTTAAAGCAACAGCGTGAAACAAAAATCTACACTTTTATCGCTGTTTTATGTTGTCGAAATACTACTAATAATAATTTAAGTTTTATATAGTATAAATAACATTTAATGTAGTAAAATCTAACGTGATTTTAGGATGAGTTGACCATTTATCCTCTTTCCTCCTTTTCCGGATTTTATTTTTGAACCGGATGTGCAGCATCATATTGTGAAGGATTTGGTGTGGTTTCCGGAGGAGACTGAGCATCCGAGTCTCGCCGCAGCTGGAGCGACGCATCTGGGCCGAACCGAACCGAACGGTGTGTGGGATCCGTTTTCATGGGGGACAACATGGCGGACTGGACTCGGGTCATCTACTACCTGGAGGACCAGGAGACCCCGTACTTGATCCGGATTAACGTGCCCGCGCAGCGCGTCACCCTGGCGGACTTCAAGCAGGTTCTGAACAAACCGAACCAGAAATTCTTCTTCAAGTCGGTGGACGATGACTTTGGGTGAGTCCTCATTTTTATTTATTTATATTGTTTACATTTGTGTATTTTCACATTGTTTTGTTTTCCAATTAGACATCTGATTCATATTTTTATTTTTTATATTTCTATAAATTATTTATGTTTAACAATGTTAAAGAAAAATACTGTGATGTCATTCTGAGCTTACCCATACCTCACACATGGGTAAGCTTGGCTACTACATGCTATCTACTTGCAGTGTAAGCTAGGCTAACATCTTGTTAGTTGTTTTGCGTTCCAGTTTCCAGCAAAAACATGTTCTTGTCCCAGTTGTTAGTGTGTCACACACGTGGTGGTTCCACGGACAAGTACATATAACAACGTTCACTGACACACATCAACAGGTGTGTTATACCTAAGGGATACTGACACATTGTGCCATCTTGGATTCTGATTCGTCTAATTGGGTGGAGTCTGTTTTTATTGTTAGGAAGGCTTTTCATTTGTCAATTACCTGTTCAAAGCTTGAAAACGAGTCAAATTCCGACAGCAAGTGGAACTAGCAAATAGTGTGTATGCTAAGCTAGGCTAAAAGTCGGTATCGTCTCACAGTCTTGATGCTAAGTTAGGCTAGTAACCTATATACTCTTACAGACTCTGTCCTAAGTAAGGTTAACAGTCTGTGTATGCTAACAGTCTTTGTGCTAAGCTAGGCTAGCACTCTCTGTATATATACATATTGTTATATTTATCTATTATCCGCGGGACATCCAGCCAAATGATATGACTATGCGACAGCAATGACGTAAATAAATGTCCGAAATCGTTCCCTACTCCCCATCCCCTGCTCACTAGTGTGCTCAGTAATGAGCTCACTGTGTAGTGCCATAGCGCCATTTATTTTTGTTATTGCTGTCGCATAGTCATATCTTTTGACTGGATATCCCACGGATAATAGATAAATAGAACAATATGTATATATACACATTTATATGTATTTTTGTGATAAATACATAATATTATACTGAGCGTGTATTCCCATGCAAAATAACAAAGAAGTTACGTTTTCCGTTGACAAATATGAACTAAAATGAATATTTTAGTTTTGTGGTCGATCCTGTAACGTTACTGCTACTGGAACTTTATACTCGTATTTTTACCGTTCCTTTATTAGTTTATTTTTATTCTGTACTCAGCGTGAGTAATTGCCTGTCAGACTACATTCCCTTGACCGTCTGCTTTCTCTTGTTGACGCGACTGCAATGCATTATGGTATTGTTGACGTAATGCATTGTGGTCTATATTGGCTTGGCTAGTGACCATCGGTTGTTCACTACCTTTCACGCTGCATTGTGGGATACTTTGAGTGGACTACATAGAGTATATGGATGCTCACTAAGGTTGCGGACACCACTGCAAAATGGTACTATGTAGGGAGTAGGGAGCGATTTCGTACACAGCCCCTATTAGCTTCCAGTTAGTCTGCTAAACTAAGCTAACGGTTT